>DWQW01008403.1:0-13996 GCA_018249695.1 Heliconius erato demophoon
ATATATATATATATATATATATATATATATATATATATATATATATATATATATATATATATATATATATATATATATATATATATATATATATATATATATATATATATATATATATATACAGTTTGTTGTTTCTATTTCTATATTTGATATTGATTATTCCCAGTGGAGTTTCAATCCACAATCATCTATTCAATTATTGTTCTACTGCGACAGGGTGGGCTTAATATATAATCATATAAAACATTTTAAAGACAATCTAATTTAAAATTTTCTATAAAAAAAAACCTAAAGAAGTACACAAGAGGGGTTCTTTAGAAAACAAAGACCAAACAAATGCTAATTCTTTAAAAACTAAACATTTTTCGGTAACATTACCCACGAAATGGGGTGTACAGTCTGCCAAAAATATACATGTACAAATAATGCATTATTTTTTAAGATTATAACTTTACTAAAAGTTATAACATGTTTTTACTTTATGTTTATATATCATTATATACATTTATAAATTATATTCGTATTTTATATATTTTTTAAGCATAATTGTATATTCTTTATTGCACTTGACAACAAATAAGGTAAATAGAAATACAAAAGAAGATAAGCAAAAGTGACTTATTTCTTGATTTATTTTATTATTCTTTAAAAATCAGCTTCACGCTGTATCCCGCACACAGCAGGGTAGGCAGAGGGAACCTACTTATGCTTATCAATATATTATTTATATATGACATTTAATGTAACTATATCTTATAATTTAAAACAATGAATGAAGCTATTATGAAAAATTGTGAAATTCAATTGAATGCTACATAGTATTTAAATAAGAGATAAGCCAAACTAAAATATTCAGTTCTTTCATAATAAATGATTGTTGATAACACCAACAATAATTAATATTTATAATACGATATAGATATGATTACACTTCAATTACTTAGGCAAGTATAGAGGTAGTTACATATTTGTAAGTTCTTTATAAAAACGATAGAAAATCCTAATATGAATATATTACTTTGTGTAGCAATGTACACATATGAAACTCTTTAAAACTACGCGGAGTAGAACGCTGAAATTTGTCACTTGGGTTCCTTGTGGACTGGAGTGCAGGCGGTCACTAGTCTATTGTATTTTAATATATCATGTAATATATACTAATAGGTACATAATATTTTCATTAATAAAAATAATTAAAATAAATGTATACTTTAATTTGTGCCCGAGTGTACTTCATTTGTCCTAGCCCTCGCATCTGTTGAAAAAAAAAGAAAGACAAAAAGGAGGAAATCATGAAAACGAGGGAAACAGGCGAGTTTATTGTTTTAGATACGGACATATTTTATTTACTAAGTGGCTACTTTGAATAAAAACGCGGTTACAGTTAAAAAGTACAAAATGTCGGCGTAGTCGTGAGATTTATGTGGTACCTTATCTTATTGTGGTCGACGATGCATTGTTTGTTTTATCTTTCTATTTTATTTTATTTTTCTATGTCTAAATTTATATATCACTAGCTATGTTCTATACAATTTTGTCACCGGTGTGCTCGTGGTGCCAATTTAAAATAACTAAGAGTTGTGTATGATATGGCACATGAGACATTCAAAATACTTTCAAAGTAATTCTCGCAGGTACAGCTATATTGAAAATATCAATTTGAGGTAATATAACCTATAGTATTCTTCAGTTATAGAACCAGTAGTTCCTGAGATTAGACTGGTCAACCAGAACAACCTTTTCAGCTTTATAACATTAATAATATAGATAACATAGATTGGCAGATTTTTATTTTTTAACACAGAAAAAGTCAAGCTTTTATGTCAACGCAATTAAAATCTAAATCGGGTGGATTTTCTAATAAAAATATTAAATAATAATAATAGCTTAAATTATGCCCAATATATATATTTACAAGCTTTTACTCGCGGCTTTGCTCGTAAAGAAGAAGAATAGCTAATATTTTTATATAAATACATATTTATATATATTATTATATTTTTTTTTTTTTATTTATTTATTTTTATATATTTACATTTTACTAAATTTACACATGATACATTCAAATTGTCTTCAGTTATTATGCTCGTAGATGCGCAGTAACCCAATGAAATTACAAACGTTTTATAATATAATCTATAGTTTTCCTTGACGTATGGACTATCCAAAAAAAAAACTTCCAATCTGAACCAGCATTTTCTGAGATTAGAGTGTTCAACTAAACAAATTCTTCAGATTTATAGTATTACTTACTATTGATTATTATAGATCAAATCAGTTTTAATTTAATATTTCTAAACGAACAAATTACTACTCAGTTCAGTTTTCTCATATTGATTTATAGATCGATTATAAACGTCGGCATCGTGATGTGATCTTACGCGATAATAGCACCGAACAAACCACGTTACACGTTTTGCAAACAATATATACAGCGTGTTCTTAAAACTAGTTTAGAATAACTGTAGATTATCTGTTTTTAAGAGTCTTTGTGGAAGATGAGGCTTGAAAAAACATATTTAATTTTATTTCTCCGATTTCTTAATAAGATAAAGCACAGTATTTCGTCATCCGGCGCACAATAGGCAGAAAGTGCACGATGAAGTGACTTTATATTGAGTTCCTCTTACACCGATATATGCGGGATGATGCGGGAAGATAAGAAAAAAAGTGTTACATTATTCAGAAATACGCAACATTAAAAATGTAAGGAACTGGATATCAATTGAATCCTATGCAGGGTCATTTTACCGATTTCAAGGCGCAGACGCATAAAGTGTGTCTGTAAACGCGGAAGGTTAGGAGTTCGATTCCCACTCGAAGAAATGAAATATTTAATATTTTTATATTCTTCGCTCTGGTGTCGAGGCAAAGCGCAGCGTTGAGTTTCGCTACTCGATATGTAATAAGAAAATAAGAAAGAAGCAGAAAATTGGAAATGAAGTGTCGTAACACTAGGGTCTGCTTTATTCGAATAAATAATGTTTAGATATGAATTAGGATAAAATTAAGGAAAAAGGAGATACAAACATACTTCAAATTATATTTATTTACAATGTTATTAAGTAACAATGTTACAATGTTATATTCCACTATTCAACAGGCAATATTTTTTTTGGGGCGTAAATTTATTAAATTAAAACAACTTTGAATATACTTTTCGTATAATTATTTATAGAATACTCGAAAAAGTTAAAATATAATTTGAAATCACCCTATACATTTACATAAAGTATCGTGGGATAGTGAAGACGTGCGCGCACCGACGCCCGCGGAACTACCTACTGTAATAGAAAACTTAACTACTAACAATTGGACTATCGGGAAGTTGTTTGGCTAATGGTAAATGTTTTTTTATTGTTTACGAAGAAACTAATGTTAAGACACTCAACCAATAAAAAAATCCTAAGGTGCCCTATAAAATTTACATGGAATTCCAGTCTGTCAATTCTTCTATTTTGCAAAAAAAAAAAAAAATAATTATTACTTTTGAACAAAATTCTAAACTACCCCTTAATTTGTTCTTCTTCTTTTCTTTTTGGCCTTTTTTTAGCTTAACGTTGTATGCCGCATTTAAAAGGTTAGGCAGAGGGAACCTTGTGCTATGATACTTTCATTTCCACATTCCAATTCAATTCATTTTTTCATTCATTGCGTGTTGAGTGGCTCAAGCCAACTTACAACTTAGCTAAAAAAATGTGCAAATAGGTATAAAGTATTATATATTTTTAAAAAGCCTATAGTATATTGTTTTTAAAACAGTTATTATGTTGTGGATTTTGTGACTTTATTCCTATAAAAAATATTAACAATAAGTGAAGAGAAAAAAGATGCGTGTTTAAAGTTCATCGAGACTTTTGACTGAGAAAACTACGATACAAGTCAGGGACCAAGAAATCTTTATCTATTGTAGGTTCTAATGTTGTACAAATGTTTAATTGATTAGATTGCGGTAAATTTCAATTAAATTAATGTTATTTATTGATAAAAGGGTGTTTTATCTTCATTTTGCATACATTTTGCGGTATTACTAATCAATAAAATGCACAATACCTTCATTTATGAAATTATATAAAAAGAGTGAATTAATTTAATAAAACTATTACAAATTAGTAATAAAATTACTAAGAGACGTTTGATTGATAAGTGTCTTCACTAAATTTCTAATACTTTCAAATGTTCCAAGCGTGAATACACGCTTGGAACACTTGAAAGAGAGAAAAAGTATTCCCATACATTGAAGGAGGAAAAAAATTTGAAGCTCTGTCTATATATATTTCTAAAAGAAAAGTATCATGTTTCTGAAGACAACATGTGTTTTATTATCAGCGACATTCAAAGGAATCTCATTCGTTCCTTTAATAAACGATGGACAGAAGCGTCCCGGAAAAAATCTTTTTTAAAAAACAACGAAAATTGGTTAGATTCTGAATACTTGTTAACCTTACCAATCATTGAATAAGTAGCACCTGAGAACTCACCATCGTCTTCTGGAAAACGCGGAAGACCCTGCACGGCACTTGATGAAGATATAAGATCTAGTCTTTTAAAAGTGAATGAACAACAACATAGTTCATGCATCCCGAAGTTCACCAAGTATAATTAAATATAATATACTCATTATGTAATATACATTCATTTCAAATATTATTCTACTTGTAAATCAGTTTTTGTAAATTTAATTATATAAGTATGTGTAATCATAACCATTAATTTCTTACTCAAATAGATAACAGCACAGAAACATTGTTTTTTAATAAACTAATTTAATAATACATTTTTATTACTACTATAAGTAGTGTGGACTAAGGAAATTAAATAACCTTTTTTCATCATTTTTTTAATATATATATATATATACTCCAATAAAACTATAATATCAGAACTTTACCTAAAGCGCTATTTTATACTTTATGCTTGTGCAAAAATTCAATTGTTTATCTTAACAAATAAAACAGTTATCGATTTTTGATCTGATACAGACCGATTTCTCATAGTAGGCCGTATTTACGGGCAGGTGGTGTGCCGCTGCGCTTTATGTTTGGCCTTATAGAGTTTATCTAAAATCTATAGTTTTCATTTATTATGAAACATTTATTATCAAACATTTTGATCGTCTAATATTTATAAAAAATCAAGTCAATCTGTCTTCGAGTACACAGTAGTAGTAGTATGAGTTATTAATGTTCTAACAAACTGATCATATCTGTACATTTTATATGACCATTTATGGTCATCACGTTAACTATGAAGCGGTAGAATTCCCATATAAGGACATGAATCTAAAATGACACTGTGACATTCCGTTGGTTATTCCTATAAATATGTGGATAATTAGATTACTATTTCTTTATTGATTTTGAAATAAACTGTTTTATTTATTTGTAACTTGAATAAGGCAATATTTACGCTTATAATATATAATATTTACTGCATTGAGTCTCGACACTCTTACACGCAACACCTCCAGAATTCGGCAGAAAGTTGGTGCTCAACTCAGAGCGAGGAAATGAAATATGCATCGAACCCACAACTGTCGCATTTAGAAACGCGCGTTTGTACCATTATCCTATAATAGTATTTTTTTAAAACTCACTAATTTTATATAATGTTTATTAAAAAAATAATTAAATGTTTAGATTCGATTTCCTGAAAAAAATGTATTTCTACTTTTATTTACAAAAAAGATATGGCAGTTCATATCGCAAAAAACGCGTATTTCGACACTATAAAGGAAATCAAAATTAATAGAGTACTTCCGGTTAAAATTTAGCAGCTAGCATGTACAAGTAGCTATATAAATTTTCACTTCTTGCCAAATGTCATAATTTTAGGTGAACGGAAAGCGCTCTGTGTATATAAGTTTGAAATACTCGACGAATTTCTTACAATAAGCGATAAATTTTAAGCAATACATCAATCAACCTTACGATGTATCCCACACAGCTGGGAAGGCATAACGACCTAGTGTTGAGACACTCCGTTTCACACTTTCCGCCGAATTCTGGAGGCATTACGTGTTGAGTGACGGAACTCAGCGCCGCGCTTTGCCTCGATATCAGTGCGTAGAAATGGAGATATAAATTTAAATTAATATTTCATTCAGTCGTGTTTACACTCACACTTTCTGCTCCTGCGCCACGACTAGCCTCAGCTGTTTTTTTTTATGTTTGATCTTTTTTGCGCTCCAAGGGCGATCCCTTGGAGTACAAAAAAGATCAAACATAAAAAATCCCTTATATCTATTATATAAATAACATATCTATTATATAAATTTTCAAATTTCATTATAAAAAAAATACAAATTTTCGTTTGAATGTTAAAATATGAAAGAAGAAAATATTACTGCTAAGAACGTGTCAAATGACATGCCCGCATTGCGGCGGCGCGGCGGTAGTTACAAGTGAAATATGTTATTCATTACTAGACCTGATAAACTTAACGATTATGACTGTACTTCGCTATAACGAAAACTAAATGTTAAATAACTCTCTTTTTGTATTAGTCGGATTGTAAACACGAAAATTGTGGGTTCGCTTCCTACTCGGCGGAAAAAAATATTTTTACTTCACTAATAAGGTACTTATAATTAGTTTAATAATATTTTTTTGGTGTGAATTCTGTTGTTACAATCTATTTTTGTCCAACTGCGCTTTGGAAATAAGTGTATATGTATGTTTGTTTCTATGTCGCATTGTGGAGCCCATGGACCGATTTTGTCAATGTTAGCGTCAAACGATTCGCATTAAACTTGCGATCGTCGCTTAAGGCATTCCATGTCGAGTAGCGGAACTCAAATCGGCCTTTTTTGCTTTGGTGCCAGAGTGAAGAATTGAAAATAATAATATATCACAATTCATTCCTCCAAGTGGGGATCGAACTCACAACCAACGCGTTACAGTCACACTCCTGTGCCCCTGCGCCACGGCGGCCTTTAAAGATTATTCTAAGATAACATGAAAAATTTGGAAAATAATTAGAAATATTTAGCAAAACAATATTTTTTAAATGGCCATTATCTTAAAATAAGTCAAGTGAGATACCCTATTCAACATGTTATATAAAAGCTAAAGAACAGAGAGTCTTAACACTTGCTACTGTCTGTCCGTCCTGCTACAAGCAGAAGAAAGATAAAGAAAAAGAAGTAAAAAAAAAACAAAGTTAAAAACTGCATTTCGGTATACCATTATATTTCCATAACACCCATTCAATGCTTAACACCTATCAACAGAGGTATGGGATTGAAATCCGTTATAAAACTTGTTCTAGCATACAAAAGCAACGGATTTCCACCTCTATTCCGTTATCATAAGGACTTCACTAGTGTTTTTATGTTTTTGACATTTGACATATTCAAATTCGGACCGCAGTGGCGCAGAAAATGACATGTCAACACGAGAGCTGTACAGGAGGCGACATCGTATTTCCGAAATGGAAATGCAGAAAATGCCGATATATTTACTATGCTTACGCTTTTTGTAGAGGAAAAGTTTTAAATAATAATTTTTGTTTGTATAAAACAAACATTCATTTTGAATACAATAACATATTAGGTAGAAAATGAAAATATTCTTTACTAGCTTCAACTGCATGGTTAAACGGAAATAGAGGCTTGTGTACGACACGTGTAACATTCTAAGGGCACAAAAAAAATTGGGTTCTCAGTTACATCGAAAAATTATGGTGTTGTATTAATATACTTATATGTCCTTTCTCCATAAATGAACTATTCGCATAAAAAGGTTATATCAATTCGAACCAGTAGTTATTGAGATTAGTTCGTGCAACAAATTCTTCAGCTTTATTATATTAGTATAGATTTTGAGTGTTATATGTATTGAATTTCGCATAAATCTTTTTGAATCGAATAACATGCCAGTACTAAAAATCAATATCAGTGTTCTTACCTATATGTCATTATATTTTTAACATAATTTAATAAATGTTTTCATACGTCATCTTAATCTAGTTGCCGTAAGAAAAAAATAAGCTGTCATGGCATAGTTGTGTAGTGTCTGACTGTAAATGTGATTGTTGTGGGTTCGAGACCACTCAGAGGAAAGATTATATTTATTTTTATTTTTGGTAGAAAAATCGCGGAGTGGCTACATTCCACATGTAATATATTGAAAGGGATGAATTTAATGTCTTCATGAATAGGAATTTGTTCTCAATCCCGGAATCAATATTAAAAAAAAAATAATAAAAATAAACAACAAAATAATTCAAATTATGGTTTTTAATTGTAAGTAGAGTAGAGACCAGTCGTGGCGCAGGGGCACAAGGTGTGACTGTAAAACCGACTGGTTGTGGGTTCGATCCCCACTCGAGGAGATGAAATATTTATTTGAATTTATATTTCCATTTCTTCGCTGTGGTGTCGAGGACAAGCACGGCGTTGAGTTCTGCCACTCAACACGCAATGCCTCCAGAGTTCGGCAGAAAGTTCCCTCTGCCTACCCTGCAGAGTGCGGGATACAGCGTGAAGCTAATTTAATTTAATTGTAAGTAGTAACAATTATAACGTAAAAACATTATAAAGTAGAAGCACTTAATTTTCCTGTGGAAAATAAACAATTTTTTTTTTTAGCTTTATGGTGAACACCTACCATAATTCTCTCTGCCTACATTGCTATGTGCGCAAGGTAGGCAGAGAGAACATAATATAAGCTAGGATAGCTTTCAACTTTCCGCAGAATTATCGAGGCATCACGTGTTGAGTAGCCGAGTTCCGCCAGAACAGCTCGTTACCAGAGAAAGGTAAACAAAAATATTAAATATTTCATTCCTCCGAGTGGGAATTGAACTCCCAACTGTTGCGTTTACAGTCATAACCTTGCGCCACTGGGCGTCGACGGCCTTAAAAAACATATCTTGCGTCTATTTATTGTCCATAGAAAAATAAAGCGCTAGCTAAAGCTAGGTATGCTTGCAAAATACTTACCATCACGTTTAATGAAACCAATTGCATTATAATGGTATCTTATAGTTACATAGATGTGTTTGATTTTAAGATATATGTGAATTATTGGTCTAAGTATCTTAAGTTAATATATGTCAATCATTTTACTACAAATAATAAAAAAAAAGTGGTAATAGTCATAAAGAAAGGATTCGTTTTGGGATTACTATAATAAAATATTTCAATAACGTTTATTCAAACAGAAATAAAGAACATTTTGCATGGATAACATGCAAAAATATTCAAACATCGTCCCAATACTGTATCCTGTCTCAAACGCCACCTAGCGGGGAAAGTCAACTCACACGTGACATCTTCCAAGATGGCCGCCGCCAACTCCATCTCGCGTCTGTCTTATCACAAAACATTCACCAAACACACTAAAACTTTTAAAACGGACACAGGTTCAAAACCTATTTGACCACTTCACAGCACAACACAATATATTGTCCCACTCAGAGTCGCCAATTAACATCTAATTACTAATTAATTAGAGAGAGCTATGTCTTCACCGACAGCAAACCGTCGAATGAAAAGCTCTGCTATGTTGTTACTGAATTTTATACTCCATCCCAGCAGAGCCTCCAAGTTTGCCTCCTTCAAATTCGTTATGCATACAGCACCAAGGGCTGTTGAATACCGTTCGCGTTTATTTATGAACAGGCAAACTTCTGGTGGGTATAGGCTCGCCTCCCGCTAGGAACTGCCGGGGACAATGCATGCGATCGCTGAAAAAGGGCTTTTTATATATTCAACTTTACTCTGTAGCTCATCTGCAAGTATTATGGACCTAATTAACAAGTTAATATGGACGGACCGTCGCGTCTGCGCACAGGCCGTTATATTTCATCGATGAAGCCTTCAAATTTAAATGGGAAATCGAAAATTGTGGTGTAAAATCTGAATTTCATCGTCATTTAGAATGTATCTTGGATTTTAAAGCAGATACGTAGTCCTGAAACGACTTTGCAATGGTAAGAAGCATCAGAAATTCCACCCCGCCCGACCCCCCTATCACAAAGTATAATGATATCGTCGTCGTTATTATGGGAGTCGTCATAAATATTTCATAGAGGAGGGCCGTAATGACCGAGTGACCGGTGATCGCGACGTGAAGCGACGGGTGGCCACCGTATCGCCTATTTAAGCTGGACTTGACAAGACATGTATTTTTTCTGAACTTTCTATAATGTTGTGTGGTTGGCTTCACTGTTGCTGTATGCCTTCTACAAAGAAGCGAAAATAATGACCGTTTTATGAGCTTCGAAACTGCCGAACTATATTTATCGTCTAGGCTTAATGTCAACATAATAAGTATAGGAACAAATATTATGTGATAAGAAATATTTATAAAACTTGTTTAGTCTAAATATTACACTTACTGACATAGGAGACATTTGACTTTTGGGCATGAAAAGACACTTATTTTAAAGTATAATTTCGAAATTCAGGAAACGATAATGTATTATATGTATTTAAAAATCATTGACATGAAAACATGGATTTATAAATATATTAACATTTTGTACTATTTTAAAACATCTTCCGTACATTGTGGGTCATTCATTTACCATCGACATAGAATCAGAGCATATGATAAAATAAAACTATTTGTAATGTTATTTTAAGAAAAAATCATTCATAAAAATTTTGACACCCTTTGGTTACTTTTGGTTAATTTACTTTTTTGTCCAAAAATGATAGCGTGCCTTATGATTAGGTTCCTATATAGTAAAGGACAAACAAATATTTTAACAGAATTAAGTAAGCTATATCTACGCAGACAGTATATACTTGATTAGAACTAGTAACAATAATTTCAGTTAGTTTCTCTAGTTTTTCGCCGTCTGTAGCTTGCAAGGTGCTAATTATCGTCGGCCACTCACCGTCCTTTGATCACGTGCCTTTGATCGAAACTCGGTTATTTCAGAGTAAAACGGACATCTGACATTATTCTTATAATTTTTTCTAATAAATACGTTTATTTGCTTTTTTGTTACATAAATTCTTGAGTGAAGTTTTCCTTTAGTGCAATAGTCTAAAATGCGTAATACTGGTAGAAGTTACTGTTCTATGGGAAACAAATATTCTTAAAGAGCATAACTTTAAGTAAATAAGTAGTTCGAACCCATTAACTAACAGACTACAAACTAAGATTAGATTTAGAGTTCATTTCTATGTGGTAGAAGTACATAGATGCGCAATGAATAAAAAACAGCTAAATCTTGCTAAAAGAACTTGTCCTTGGTCTAAGATTATCTTACAAAAATTAAGATATATCGCTCAATATATATCAATTGAGGCCAGCCGTGGCGCAGCGGCACAAAGTGTGACTGTAAAACCGACTGGTTGTGGGTTCGATCCCCATTCGAGGAGATGAAATATTTACTTAAATTTATATTTCCATTTCTTCGCTCTAGTGTCGAAGCTAAGCGCGGCGTTCAGTTCTGCCACTCAACACGCAATGCCTCCAGAATTCGGCAGAAAGTGGGGAACGGAGTGTCTTAACACAAGTTTCTCTCTGCCTGCCCTGCTGTGTGCGGGATACAGCGTGAAGCTGAAAATATATCCAAATTAAATCTCAATAAAAACATCTCAGCAACGACCAACAAGCTCGCTAGTCCACCCAAGCGTAGTTACACCGATTTCCTTTGACAGAAAACTTGTTAGAGTCCATATTAAAATTCAAAAACGACTGGCAACTCAGCGCCCGATTCCCCAAAACATTATACAGTGGATTTGAATAATGATTTTGTTTTACTCACACCTTACCTTTGCCTTAATGTATGCGAAGATCTAAGCCCTGTGCTAACTTGGTAACGTGATTTTTGGGACTTAAACGCTTTTGAAACTTAATTTTGTGGACATTTTAAAGTTTTGGAGCCTTTAGCGAGTCTTTTGTGGTGTATTTTGTAAATTAGGTTCCGTATTATGTAAAATTTTGAATGGATTTCGTCTGAGGTTTTGTGTGTAATTGTAGGGTAATATAGATGAGGATGTGGAGATTTAGTTCTATCCAGTGTCATACTATATTTTTTTTCTGAAAATATTTGAAAATACTAAAAGTTATTTCAGTATTAGAATATAAAAAGTGTGTTAATCGAAATACAAAAATGTAGTATTGTTAAGTATATTTTTGTATTTTAATTAACACTCTTTTGTTAGGTCAACTTGTAAATATGTATAGTAAGAAGTTGAATTCGATGAAACCCACGTTAATTATTGTATTGACTTGAAATTTGGCAGTTATATGGAACTTAGGTGACGATCCGAATAGTGGAACGCTTCAGAGATTCCTGCAAACCACTCGAGTCTAGGCTCATATAATTTTAACATTTTATAAGACTTGTAAGACTTGATTAGGAAAACGTTTTTTAAAGATATTTTACACAATATATTTTATTAAATCACTAACTGAAAAGTAAAAAACAGCACTCTGTCCTTCATTAAAAACCTACTTTCAAAATGTAATGCGTAAATATATTCTTAAACCATTTAACGTAAGACAGAGATATAGCGACGAACGAAGTGATTTCATTTTGGTCATAAAAATGTTAATGTAGCAAAAACAAATAACGAACTTTATGTATGCGAGGGGGAATTAGCGACGTCTTATTTGTCTAGAATATATTTTTGCTCCACTCTTTTAATAACATTATTCTCTTCTTCACGCTTTTTAAGGGTTCCGTAGTCAAAAAGTAAAACGGGACAGGGATTATTACTAAGACTCCGCTGTCCGCCCGTTCATCTGTCTGTCTGTCCGTCCATCTGTTACCAGGCTGTGTCTCATGAACCGTGATAGGCATACAGATGAAATGATCACTGATGATATATTTCTGTTGCTCGTTATAAAAAAATAAATAAAAAACAATATTTAACAGGGCTCCAATTCAATAAAGATTTTTGTTTTTTCAGTTTTTATAGATGTACGAAACACTTGATGCGCGAGTCCGAGTCGCACTTGTTCTTAACTATAAGAAATAGATAATCTAATTCAAGACACTTCATTTACAATTTCTCTCGAACTCAGGTCATTGCGTGTTAAATGGCGGATCTTAACGCCATATTTTCTCTTACAAAATAGAACTCAAAATCATCGCACTTATAGCCAGACGGTGTCCCACTGCGTCATGACGGCATATTCGAGAGCCAATAAAATACATTCATTTTATCTTATTAAGATAAAATCGTATAAAATGAATTGGCTGGTACAATTGATTCTAAGAGCATTGGCCAGACAATGCTGTTTAAGATATCATAGAATATAATATCCACTAAATTAGTCCTTTATTGTTTGATGACAGTATGTGAGTTTTTTATATTGTCTATATTTTTCATATAAACTTTACAAAGATCATGTACTTAGGTTTTAATTTTATTCAGCATTAACGTAGGGAAGACCTGGAAGATTTGTAACAGTTTCTACTTGAAGAAATTGACATTACTAAAAATAGGTCAAATATGAATTGGACTCGCAAATCGGGGGTTTTGTATCAATTTTTTGGATATTGTATGTTAATTTAAAGTTGACAAACTAAAGTCTGCGGACGTATGCAATCATTTTGTGTGAAATGAACTACGATTAAAAGCTTACAATATTTTTTTTTCTAAAAATATCTATAAATCTCCACTTTTTGGTTTTTTTCTATATAATGTAATTTCTCACTTCTTGACAGACCTATTTTAATAGGATAGATATAAAAACGCTCATATCTTTTGTTGCTTTGACTTAGAAGCTTGATTTTTTCTGTGCTACAAAGGAAACGGTCCTTTAACCGACCTGAATATTTGAAATAAGTTTCAAATCGATACTTCCGCACGATCTTGAGCTAAATGTTTTTGACAGTTACTAGACTCTTGATTTATGTGAAATCATGACACATCATGTTAGCATAAGTTACTTATAGTGTAGTAATAGGTGTCACTGTAATTATAAGTACGTCATTTGATATTGTTTCCATTATCGATTGTATTAAGTGGCGGTAGTGTGCTGCGTCTTTTCCGGTGGATTTCCAATATAAGCACAAACGACAC
>DWQW01008404.1:0-13996 GCA_018249695.1 Heliconius erato demophoon
GAGAAATACTCTACATAATGGTGAAAACCGCATCAAAATCCGTTGGGTGGTTTAGAAGAAGATAACGTAGAAAGGCCAGACAGAGAAAAAAATCGTTCTTATTTTATAAGATATAGAGATAGAGATAGAGATTATATACTTTGTATACGTAAAACGCTCGAGAACGTGTGAATAATGTCTTTTTTAATATCTTGATGTCTTTAAAATATCCTCCATTAGAAGATAATTTCTTCACACAACTTTTCCATTTCTCTATTTATAATATGCTACTATGATACATTATTTTCTTTTTCATTAACTATTTTTACTTTAGTGTCAGTAATGTATTAAGATTCATATACAATATGGTTTAGTTTCACACTGTAGCTGGAAGAGAGAGAGTATCTAGTATCACGAGAACTCTTTCCGTTTCCGTTTTCCTCCGTGATGTACTTATGTTTCGAATCACAGCAAAAAAAAACAAAATAATCTAAATATCTCTTAGTGGAATTCGAACACGCACTATTCAATTACTGCGCCACGAGGGTCTCAGATTCCCAGTACGCTTGAGGTCCACAAGCCTAGGCTCGAGTATAGTCTAGCACGATTTCGTATTATTATAACGAAAATAGAGAAAGAACAAAAGTTATCTTTGTTCATATGTATATAACTAATATATGGTTTGTATTCTCAATATTAGTTTATTTATTATTTAAATGTAGAAAGATGTTATTTTTTTCATTAAATCATGGGGCCGTAAACCCTAGTATATGATTTAAATTTGAACTCGATATCTTCAAGCGTTCCTGAAATAAAGACTCTTGACAGGCAGACGGACGACAACAAAGTGATCCTATAAGGGTTCCTTTATTCCTTAAAAGGAACCCTAAAAAAGATTTAACTAGAATAAACACTAGACAAGTTTCCTAAGATTAACAATTACATGAATATGCAAATATCCAGTTTCAATTACATTTTCAATTAACGTTGCAACATTCACTCGCTATTTCTCGCTAGCTAATAATGAGAACGTGATCTCTAGGTAGACGTAAACTAGGCGTTGGCAACAAATATTCTTCTTTTTTTTAAGTTTCACGCTCTATCCCGCATGTAGCAGGATAGGCAGAGAGTAGTGGATAGGCAGAGCATGTAGCAGGATAGGCAGAGAGTACCTAGTGGTAAGACACTCCGCTTCTCTCTTTCCACCGAATTCTGAAGGCGTTGTGTGTTTAATGGCGAATTCAACGCCGCGCTTTGTCTACACCAGACCGAAAAAAAATCAGTAATTAAATATTATTGAGGCCAGTCGTGGCGCAGGGGCACAAAGTGTAACTGTAAAACCGACGTGTTGTGGGTTCGATCCCCATTCGAGGAGATGAAATATTTACTTAAATTTGTATTTCCATTTCTTCACTCTGGTGTCGAGGCAAAACGCGGTGTTAAGTTTTGCCACTCAACACGCAATCTAATGGGGAACGGAGTGTCTTAACACTAAGTTCGCTCTGCCTACCTACAGTATGCGGGATACAGCGTGAAGCTGATTTATTTATTTAATATTTCATTTTCTCGAGTGGGGATCGAACCCACAACCGGTCGCGCTTACAGTCACACCCTTTTGCCCGTACACCACGACTGGCCTCAAATAATTACCATATAGGTATATTGGCCACATAAAAACTCACCGGTTTAGCAAGACGCTAACTTAAATGGTTAAAACGGGTGTTACTTAACAGTTTTACTTGTATTAAATGTAAGTAAAAAAGTTTAATTACACGGTACAAAATTAACATGCGATGTTTGAGAAAAAATTCTATCGCCATTAATGTTATATAGGTATGTAATCTTATTTCGTAAGAGGCCTGTCGTGGCGCAGAGGCACAAGCGTGTGACTGTAATCGCGACAGGTTGTGGGTTCGATTCTTACTCGAGGACTAGAAATATTAAATATTTTCATTTCTTCGCTTTGGTATTGACGCGAAACACGGCGTTGAGTTCAGCTATTCATCACGCAATACTTTCAGAAATCGGCGGAAAGTGGAGAAGGAAGTGTCTTAACCAAGGCTCCCTCTGCCTATCCTGCTACATGCGGGATACAGCGTGAAACTTTAAAAAAAATAATAGTATTTCACAGAATATATAATTTAGCGAGGCTCGTCAACTATTTCCGTACTACTTTATTAGGCTAAGAATGTACCGGCGAAACCGTGTATGCCATAAAATTTTTCCGCCATCACTTTTTCTCGTATGTTTCGGCGCTTCCTGCAGTTAATTAAGACATGTTCATATATTAGGAAATTAAATTTAAATATTGAGTAAGATTATAATATGTAGAAGTATTAAGTAAATAATATTATTTAAATCGTGGCTATAATAGTACAAGAATGTACTTGATTTTTATTTTCCTTTTATAGATCATAATGGAATCTAAAAGCACAAAAAAACCGACTTTGAACTCTCATTTTAGAACCACTTAAGAACGTTACCTTTTTGCGAAACTAAAACTAGCCGTAGATCCAAATTTGAACGTATAATTGACATACGAAAACGAAATTTCTCTCCTTTTCTATTTTAACAAAATGAATAATTAGTATGGTAAATATGCAAGTATGGTTGTAGAACAAACTCTGAAAATCATAATTTTGTTTTTTTTTGTGCACAGAGCAGGGTCGGTAGAGGGAACCTAGTGTTAAGATTCTCCATTCTTCATTTTGCGCTGAATTCTAGAGGCATAGCGCGTTGAATGGCGGAACTCAATGCCGCGCTTTGCCTGGACACCGACACCAGAGCGAAAAAATGAAAATGTTAAATATTTCATTTATGAGTAGGAATCAATCTCACAACCCTTTTGCGTTTATAGTCACACGTCTGTGCCCCTCACCCCTACCTCAAAACATATTTAATAATATTATTATTGCAATATAAATCTTATAGTGATTGTAGCTCTAAGTAGATTCACCTTCCGCCTTCGCAATGCATAACAAAATTGGCTGCATCCCACTGATTATATTAAATTAATTGTAGTGATGCATCACTGACTCATACAAGATCTTACAACATAAGGCCACACCATCTTTATAAGTTGAACAAGGAACATTATATACTTTTTAGCTTTTTAGCATATTTTTTTTATGGAAAAAGACAAACGAGCGTGCGGGTCACCTGATGGTAAGTGATCACCGCGGCCCGACTCCATATAACAGCGGAGGAGCTACAGGTGCATTGCCGGCAATAGCACATAGCAGAGTAGGCACTGTAAGACACTCCTTTACCATTAAGACACCCCGTTGAGCACTTCCTGACGAATTCTGGAGGCATTTCGTGTTGAGTTGCGGGACTCAACGCTGCGCTTGGCCCCGGTACCACAGTGAGGAAATGAAAATAGTTCATTTGAGCGTAAATCGAATCCACATCCTGTCGTAATTACAATCACAACTTACAGATAACTGTTGAAAATATTTCAACATTTTTATTTAATGTTGTTTGGGACAACAGCATTTTGACTCTTTAGAAAGAGTTTGCTTCAAATTATAGAGATTTTTTTTCCTTATTTAGCTTTTGTTGAAGCTGCTTTGTTACACAAGAGACTATATTTTCTATATTAAATGTTCAAGGTGCAAAATTTACTTTACTGCAATTACATAGTCCACTGATCTCAATATAGAGCAATTAAATTACCTTAACGCTAGACGCTTTTAATTTTGAGTCCTTTTGGAAATGAAATGTATGTTTTTGGAGAAATATTTTTACAATCTTTATTTGACTTGCATTGTTAGTTAGTTTTAGTAGGAGGCCAGTCGTGGCGCAGGAGTAGGTTGTGTAGGAAGGCAGACTCTGACAAAAGCCGGGACTAATGCCAGGAAGAAGAAGAATAAAAATGAGAACATTTAAAAAAAAAAGTATAACGTAAATAAATAATAATAATTTTAAAAAACATTTTATAAAACAAGCTTTTATTTAAATTTACTATTTTTATTTTAGTACAACTTACCTTTGGAATATAAGTTAATTTTTAAAAAGATTTTTGTAGTCGACATACACAAAAAGCACAATAAGCTTCAATCATCCATCCATAGTAATATTTTAATTCAGTGAAAAATGTAGAAAAAGTCACTTATCGTTACTTTTACCACATACCTACTTCAATTTCTACCTACTCTAAAATATACCAACTTTAATATTTAACATGAAAATTACAGTTAAAGTAAATAATATGATAATTTACCAAATTAAAATAACTGAGGCCAGTCGTGGTGTAGGGGCACAGAGTGTGACTGTAAAAGCAACTGGTTGTGGGTTCAATCCCCACTCGAGGAAATGAAATATTGCACAATACCTCACAATACCTCTAGAATTTGAAACGGAGTGTCTTAACACTAAATACTCTCTGACTACGCTGCCGTGTGCGGGATACAGCGTGAACCTCATTTAATTTGATTTTTCTGCAATCATGGATAGGTACCTACTAGAATTTTATATAATAGAATTTAAAACGAAATAAAAGAATGTTCTGTTTGGAAAAAACACAAACGTTAATCGCGTTTTTAATATAGTTTGAACATTTCCTGATAGTGAGGTATGAGATCATAATACCAGTAATACGTATCACGTTGTTAATATTATCGCGAGAAATTAGCTGGAAAACCACGACACAAAAACCAGCTTAATTGCTTAGAGTTTTAGATTATTTTGTAAAAATATTTTTGTTTATTTTCATACATTTTGGTGCTTAATAATAATATTTTTGAAACAAACTATTTTTGTTGTAATTTATGTAAGGGTGAGCGTCTGGTGATCTGTAAAACAGTTTTATAACCATTTACGCCCAATATTAATAACCTATCTCCAACGTCAATCTTAGATTGTTTCATACATCTATCCGAGATTGGATAGATATAAGAAACAATCTAAGATTGACGTTGGAGATAGGTTATTAATATTGGGCGTTAGACACCAGTCTCTCACATTAGCTTTTCACTGTTCGCCATCGGTTCCTTTGTTAAATATTTTATTTATTAAGACCAAGCTTTGTGAGAGGAAAATAAAGATTGATTTATTACCAACTTGCCAATCTAAAATTTGTGAAGAATGCATAATTACAAAAAAAACCTTCGATTTAGTACAAAATTATATACTTCGTATATTTCAGGATCTTAAACGAATCTTCTAGAATGCTTAAATGACCAGCTATAATCAAATTTGATACATCTTTTACTGAAGAATATTATGTATTGAAATAGAATATTATAATAAAAATATTAATTTTAATATATGTATTATAATATTTATGCTAGAATTTTTATTCGTGACTTAAAAATTGTAAGCTGTATTATATTTTTCGTGGTAAGAAAAAAAGATTATTATTATTATTAAATCAATATTTTATATTATACAATATTTTACATTTTTACATACGAATGTTAAGAAATGTAACGACAGTATGTGCCTGTAAACGCAAGATTATAAGTTCGACTGCACTTAAGAAAATATCTATATATTTAATTAGGAAACGTATAAAAATATAAGTAGCGAGATTTGAACCCGCACCTTTTGTAATTTAAATAATAAAGTACAGAACAACTTGAACACGAACTAAACTTGTATTTAAAAACGGGCCGTATTTAAAAACCGCTCTCTGTATCAATTCGGTATATATATAAACACGGACGAAGCCACGGGCGGATCGCTAGTAAGTTAGCAAATGATTTGAAAGCAGTGTAATATAAGATATTTTAATAACGCGCCTGAAGGTTATCAATATCAAATTCTCAAAACTACGATATTGTTTCTTTATAAATGGGAAGGCCTTTATTCGTAAAGCCTACTCTTAATAAGCAGATAAACTTTCTTCTTAAAATTTACTTATATGCATATACATTTAAATACATATAACTAAATCCTATTAAAGCGTGAGTTCCGCAACTCACCACGTAATGCCTCCAGAATCCTGCAGAAAGTGGGGAACGGAGTGTCTTAACACTAGGTTCCCTCTGCCTACCCTGTTGTCTGCGGAATACAGCGTGAAACTGATTAAATTAGTATTTAAGTGTAAAACAAAATAAAAATAAAAACATTGCTGATTGGTTGTAAAACGTTTTCAATTCTAGAATTTTCTACATTTTATTACACCACTAACTCACGAAAGCCGCAATTTAAATGGATAAATAGAATACCAGCTCCACTATTATAAAATGTCATCTATTTATAAAATGGCGTCGGAGAAATAATAAAGGATAATTAACTTAAAAAAATTACATACCTATAGGCATTTTAACATTTTATATGGAAACTTATATTAAAACCAACCAGCTTCACGCTGTATCCCGCATACTGCAGGGTAGGCAGAGGGAACCTAGTGTTAAGACACTCCGTTCCCCACTTTCTGCCGAATTCTGGAGGCATTGCGTGTTGAGTAGCAAAACTCAACGCCGCGTTTGTCCTCGACACCAGAGCGAAGAAATGAAAATATAAATTTAAGTAAATATTTCATCTCCTCGAGTGGGGATCGAACCCACAACCAGTAGGTTTTACAGTCACACTTTGTGCCACTGCGCCACGAATGGCCTCAACCTATTAAAACCACTATACTAATATTAAAGGGTAGCGAATATCGAACCCACAAAACGAATTCCCTTTGAAATTCCACAAGCATTCAAAGTGCCGACAACTTCCCCTATTTCTGCGTAACGAAACAAACGAATACATATATATATACAGTATATAATGTACGTCCAATAAGTGTACCTATATAATATAGTACGACCAACAAGTTGTGGCCCTGAATCCTGAATGAAGGTGGGTTTTCTGAACATTTGCGCATTGTTCACTTGAAAAGAAAATATTAAGTGAGAAAAATCCTCCTTGAGGCCAATTGTGGAAAGGAGCATAAAGTATGGAGGAAATGAAATATATTTTTTTATTTATATTTTAATTTCTTAGCTGTGTCGAGACAAGGCGCGGTGTTAAGTTCCGCTACTCAACACGAAATGCCTCCAGAACTACATAAAATGGGGAACGGAGTTCTCACTGGGTCCTCTCTGTTACGATCTGTGGAATACAGCGTGAAACTGTTTTTTTTTTCTCATCTCATTTCGGCCACGCCTTGTTGACCGTACTGTACTAGTATATGCAGCTGTCACTCGTTCGACATGAACGTTGAACCACGATAGCGGTGTTATAGAATTTGAAATACATACCTCAGGAACTATTGGTAGCAATCTACAAATTCCAATTTGAACGTTTATTTGGAAAACCAACATGCATTAAATGCAGGCCGTCGTGGCGCAGAGGCCCAAAGTGTCATTATATACGCGAATGGTTGTGGGTTCGATCCCCACACGAGGAAATTAAATATTTATTTAAATTTATATTTTCGTTTCTTCTCTCTGATGTGGAGTGAAACGCGGCGTTGAATTCCGTCAATAAATACGCAATACCTACTGAATTTGGCGGAAATTGGGGAACGAAGTGTCTTAACACGAAGGCTCTCTATGCCTATCCTGCTGTTTGCGGGATACAGCGTGAAGCTTAACATGCATAAATTTATTCCCTAGGTAATGCAGATCAACGTTTATTCCGTAGGCCAATGTAAGATATGTCTGTTAATTCATCTTAATATCGTCTGCAGTTTCGATTTATAATTGGTTAAGTAATAAGGTGTGTGCGGGATACAGCGTGAAGCTGTTTTTTTTAGGGAGTTAGATATTTATGAGTCAGTATTTTGAATGAGTTCTATAACTGTTATTTTTCTTCTATCTTTCTTTCTGTAACTATTTTTTACTTGTATATTGTTTTTTATACTTTTGCCCTTGTGACGCAAGAGTACAGCGTCTGACTGTAAGCTTGATAGTTGAGGTTCGATATTCACTCGTGGAAATGACTTATCATCATTTCTTCGTTATGATTACAAGATAAGCGCGACGTGGCCCGCTACCTTATATGAAATGTTCTTCATGAAAATTTGGCCAAAAGAGGGGAACATCTACACTGCTATTTGCGGTATGCAGCGGAAAGCTTTAAAATTATACACAATTTTATATTTTTTTTATTATTAATCTCTTAATTTAGATGCTATCAATAACTTCTCCCGAAACTAATTACATTAATAAAATCAAATCAGCTTCACGCTGTATCCCGCATATAGCAGAGTAGGCAGAGGGAACCTAGTGATCGACATCGAAGCATGCGTGTTGAGTGGCGGAATACAACGCCGGGCTATTAGTGTCTGAACGAGGAAAAGAAAATACTAATAAATAATAATTCAATCCCCCGAGTGAGGATCGTCGCGTTACCCGACGCGTCGCTCCTGCGCCACGACGGTCTCTATATTAATAGGTAATGCGTTTTTAAGAGTTTTTTGTTTAGAAATTAATTAATATATAGTAGAGAGAAATGTTTTTATTAACAGTATATACAAAAATTTTAGGATAAATTAAATCCAATGGTATTTAATAGATTACAATCTATAATATTACGATAAAGTATTTTGACATTTTTCCATAAAATTATGAAATTAAATTAAATACAATTTTAAATTAAGTTCAAATTATATTTATCAAGATCATGTTATTTTACAAAAGTTCATAAAGAATTCTAAATTGTTTTATATTCCGTTTTAATTTATAAAGCGTATTAAACTTAATAGTTACTAGCGCGCAAAAGTTACTAGTTATTTTTTTCCGTCTATGCAGAAGCTACCTAATGTTTAAGACACTTCCTTCCCAACTACCACAGCCCAATTTTACCCTCTTCCTAAGACATTGTATGTAAAATGGCGGAATTTAAAGCAGCTTTTGTATTATCACAGTTAATAAATGAAAATAATTTATTTCGTATAAGAATCCACAACCGTCGCTTTGATAGCCAGACCACTGAGCCACACGTCTATTTTGATTTCAAATATAATATAATATACAAAAGAATAATAACAATAATGAATAGTCTAAACAAACTCTTCTGGCCAGTCCAACAAATCGACTATTAAAAAAAAATAACCTGTCAAAGCTTTTCAGTGTAAACATATATTTTCTTTTTTATTTATAAACAATGACTTTACATTTTTTTCTATAATTTATGCAATTAAAAAGTATATTATCATCAAAATTTAATGCCGCTAAGCGGTTGCACTAACGGACTAGTGGGATTGGTGGCGCTGGTGACATTACTTTTGGTACCCCAATACTATGTTCCGGATCCTCTGGTGCAGGAGGAGCCGGTTATATCGAAGAACGTCACCGAGGCATGGGTCCCAGTTGACATACCTCCATTGGATTTGTTCCTGACTGGGTCATTGGTGTTGCTGGCCATCGTGGTCTATGTTTGGTGTTGGATCCAAAGGAAACTTTTAGAACGACGAATTATGAAGGTAGCCCATTAATAAAGATTTTACTAAATGATAATAATGAAATTTGTAGATTCCGTTTTGATACTTTTAGAAAGCGGCAAACTATGATATTTGAGTGTTGTACATTTTTTCATTTTTTTCCTATGTAATAATGTTTAATTACCTCGTGTTGCAGTCCCAAAAAATCTGTTTTTAAAATGGATTGACATGAATTATATTTTCCTTTTGTTACGTAATATCAATTTATCTCAAGCTCCAAATAATAAAAGAGATGTGTAAAATGCCAAAAAAATTCTGAAAAAAATATATATAAATATTGCGTTAAGCTTCACGTTGTATCCCGCACACGGCAAAGTGGGCAGAGGGAACCTAGTGTTAAAACATTCTGATTCCCACTTTTCGTGTTAGGTGAGGGAAGTCAACGCCGCCCTTTGCATCGACACCAGAGCAAAAAAATGAAAATAAATAAATATTTCATTTCCTCGAGTGGAGATCGAACTCATAACCAGTCTCGTTCTGGCGCATTTTGTGGCCCTGCACCATGACTGGCCTCATATATACGTATATTTTTTATTAAATTGTATTTACATAAAACATAAACTTTTCCAGCTTAATCAAGATTTAAATCAACGTCTGGAAGTAGTCCGAAGCTGGGACACGCGACAGGAAGAGTTAGAAGTCACTCTCAAAATGGTGCAAAATGCCACATCCGAATACAATCTACTGTTATATCTATTACTGCGACATTTGAATCACGGTGTCAAGGCCAGTAAGCCTTAACTGGGTGTAAAGTTAAAAATCGGTTATACAGTTCCACATTTTTAATATAATCCACAGCCTATTTAAATGTTTTTATTTTTGTATTGTTCCAAACATGTGTTTTAACAAAATAAGAATTAAAGTTGTTTCTTTTATAATTATTTTGTTTTATTTAATATTTACTTATTACAACCCTTTTTATATACCTTTATGGAAAAATACAACAAGCCTTTATTTTCTTACATCTCGAAACGTAATACATAAGCACTTGCTGATTGTATTATTTGGCTAAACTCGAAAAATCAGAAAATTATTTAACATCTTTAAGGTACAGTCCGCGAGGTCTATACTGAGCTTTGCGTTTGTGTGAGTGCTCATAGATAGTGTAGATGTGACGTCGGTGGTGAGCGCGGCGCGTCTCTTGCTCGAGTTAAACCAGTTTATAATTTTATATTGCAATGGCGGCAACTGTCTACACCTCTTGTATCGGTAACTTCGTCAGATATTTAGCTAAATCAATGTATTTGATATTGATTTCAGATCGATACATCCACGCGATCTTGAGATTAATGCTCTTGACAGACGACAAACTGATCCTATAAGGGTTTCGGTTTTTGTCTTTTTGAGGTATAAAACCCTAAAAAGAAAACCACAGGCCACAGGGCTGGTTTTGAAAAAAAAATACAATGTCCGATGTAGTACGCACGATAACTACGATACGCTACGTAGGGTAGGCAGAAGGAACCCTTATGTTAAGACACTTCGTTCCCCAATTTCCGCTGAATTTAGGAGGCATTGCGTATTGAGTGGCGGAACTCAAGGAGCGAAGAAATGAAAATATAAATTGAAATAAATATTTAATTTCCTCGAGCCCACAACTGGTTGTGTTGACAGTCACACTTTGTGCTCCTGCACCGCGACTGACCTCTTTTATCTTTTAGATTTATCTTTTATAATGTTTTTTTTATTTGTATGTATGTAGCATAGTAATGCTATTGAAAATAATAAAAGTACAAATAATATTATATGCACTTTAGGTATAACCTTTATATATATTTAAAAAAAAAAATACTGAAAAAAAATTAAATTTGGAACTCCAAAGTTGACGTTTTGGCGAATATCAAATATCATATTCATTATTACAGTTTTCTTTATACAGAAAACACGAAATATCAAAAAAATATTATATTTTGGAATTAAAATCAAAATTTACAAAGTGAATATTTAGCATATAAATAATATTAATAAAAAAAAATAAGTTGTATAACAACTGTTATTCTTATCAAGTCCAAGTAATATAAGTGTATATAAGCAATCATGTCGTGCTGCGGTCCCTGCGGTTCCTGCTTTCCCGGATGCGGTCCATGTGGCCCATGCGGCCCATGCGGCCCATGTCCTCCGTGCGGCTCTTGCTGCCCTCCATGCGCTTCACCGTGTAGCCCATGTCCAGGATTCTGCAAGCCATGCTGTGGTCCACCCTTCTGTGGCCCTTGCCCACCCTGCGGCCCCTCATGCGGTCCGTGCGGACCATGTGGACCATGTGGACCCTGCGGCCCATGTGGACCGTGCCCGTATCCTTCATGTTGTTAAGCAGTGCCGTCGTTAGTCTCGTGCTGATCGATGTGCTTCGTCAACGAAAGCAAAAGATACTCCATGTTTAATTTTTGTGATTGTTCAATTGCTCTACAGTGTAATATTTTTTTTTATTTATAAATATATTGATTTCACTGATTTCTTTATTTTATTTGCTTTTATAGATACTAAGGAATTTTATATTAAAATTAATGTATCCATGTTATACACGAATCGGACTATTGTATAAATATGGCTGAGGTCTCAACCTTAACAGATTGGTATCTAAATCTTTATATATCTAAGTGTCGTTGAAATTGTGAATTTAGCTTATTGGGATGTCATTTCTTGGACATCAATATAAAACGGAGAAATAGACTTACCGTATCTGTCTTAAAAAATTTTAATATATCTAAGATATTGAATATATTGATTTTTAATCAAGCCGCGGCGTTATTTGTATTTAGCTTCACGCTGTACCCCGCACATAGCAAGGGCAGGCACAGTTATTTAATTTCTTCAAGTGGGAATCGAACACACAATTCTTAGCGTTTACAATCGCACGAAATCCTCGCTTTACTTATTAGTCCTTAAAATAATGATATTGAAACTTAATCTAAAAATGTCAATTTATTCTGGACGTTTTCAGCCGCTTTAACAATCAAGATTTGGTATTAGATTAGAAAAGCAATTTAATTAATAGTATCCTTAAAATGAGTTGATAAAATTGTAGACCGTAAAGTCTGGAAACATATTTATAAAAGTCCTTTCTTGGTGCTCTTCTCATGGGCGCGAAAAATAGTCAGGTGCCCACTCCAGATATTTAGTGACAACCTAAATATATGTCTATCAAGATTTTATAGTCTGTTAAAGCCTTCGAATAAAACATAAAAAAAATATATCACATTTTATTTAACGTTGCATTACTAATTACCATTATATTTCAATAACTTAAAATTTTATTATCAATTACAGCAACCAGGTCTAAATCGCCAGCTGTACGTCCCAAAGGGTCTTCCACACGGACCCACGCATACTTGGCCGTAGCATGGTCCACAAAATTGGCCTGGATAGTCACAGCCGGCTACTTGGCCGCAGCCAGGAACACCGCATGTAGGACAAGGCATCTTACGAAGAAATTTTAAATTTACGTATAATTTTTTAATGTTGTGGATGCAAAATTTACAATGTAATAAAAATCAATTCTCAGATTGCGCTTTGACATTGCATTTCTTTTTTTATTCTTTTTTTTTATGTGCCTGCTATTATGATGTTATAACTTATATTTTGTATTTTTGTGATTAAAAGAGGTGAGTATAAATGTAGAGGTAAATAATTATCTTGATAAATCAAATGATCGTAGCTCCACTAATGGAATCAAAGAAGATCGAGCGAAAGAGCGATCGATCTATATCTTAGAAGATAAGAATCGCGGGTTTTCGAATCAGAGCATAAAAGTTATACATACAATAAATATCTTTCGGGTTGGATTCACATCCACAAAAAGGTTACCGAGAAACACGCACTGCTTCAAAATTTTGGTGAAAAGGTAGGAACGAAATGTCTTAACACATACAAGAGAATCTTTATCTTTGCCTACCCTACTAAAAATATGCTGGATCCAGCATGAAACTAAGAACAAAGTGAAAATGTTAAAATGTGACTATCACATAATATATCGGCATGCAAAATAAACTTTTTGATATTATATTACTATAAAATTTAGGCAAAACATAGAATTTATTGAAGGAACTCTATTTTGGAGGAAGGGACTCTATTTTGAAAATTTGTTCAACTTGATTTGGACTTCCTATTAATACAAAAAAACCGAAGGTTTGTCGTGTTGCCCTTACACCTCCGCAATCGAGTGAAATTCTTTATACGGATACAACTATAAGTCATACAAAATACGGGTATGCAATCACTTCAAAGATCACTCATAATTTACTCACCAGTTAGAAGACTATTCTTCGGGATACGGGTGCTTGGATACACCCCGCAGTGACGCCTTCCCACCCGGGTGGGCCGCTTTTCAAATTTAAAGTAAAATTTAAATTTTCGTAAACTTACGTTACAAATGTATAAGTTATGTTGCTCCCAACACGGTCCCCAAGTATCCCACCGACAGGAATCTGAGAAAAAAAATATGATTTTATTTTTATATAAATTACAAGTTAACATAACTAAAATGCGATGATGTCACAGTGCAGTGGGGAAAAAAGAATGATTCTTAATTTACCAATTGTTTTAGCGTGAAAGACACAGTGACAAAGTGACACGCCATGTCCCGCATGTTGCAAAGTTAGCAGAGGGAGCCTAATATTAAGACACTTCACTCCCCACTTT
>DWQW01008405.1:0-13993 GCA_018249695.1 Heliconius erato demophoon
TCGGCCTTACTTTAGGGCTGAGTTTCCTTTGATTTTTTGATCTCTATCCAAAGAATATTTATGTCGTTTTGAAGGGTTTTTAGTTTAATTATAATGCGTGGTTTATATATTTCATGGTTAAGGACTTAAAGGAGTTTGTCAAAGGGATCGGGAGTTGGTTTTCTTTTTTTTTTAGATTTCGCCATCGCCCTTCGTTAGTGGAAAAAATATTGGGAGAAATACTTAAGGGTTCTCTGGAAATTTATTTATTGTTTAACTAACATAAGAGATTATTACGGATAATTTTGTTATGTTTTAGGGTTCCTTACATCAAAAGAAATAAACAGAACCCTTATAAGAATCACTTTTTTATCCCTCTGTCTGTGGTAATGTAATTTATAGTGTCCAACAGAAACAAGATTTTCGGTCGAAATCGAACCTTCGACTTAGTCACAGTTTCGGCTGAAACCGAATCTTTTTATTATATCTATAGTATAATTAAAGATAAACTAAAATAGTCGATAGACGTGGTTATCACCACCTGTTCTTACTCTATATGGCATGCTCTGTAGTTTTACCGTTTTTGAGATATAACTTATACATTTTTTTTTATTAAATATTTGGGGAATAAAATGCTTAAGATAAGATAAGAAATTTATTTTGCTGGTATTTTGTATTCGCTAATGGATGTATGCCCAACTGTAGTTAATTTTTTATGACGTTTCGAAGTTTGAAAACGTTAACATTTTGTCCCAAGTCGTAACTTTCAATTGATGACAACTGCGGTACAAAAAAATCTACGAAGTTTATTTGGAAGCACTTATATTAGACATACAAAGTATGCATATATGCTATATGCTTTTTGTCCTGAAAAATAAACGTTCTTTACGAAAACCTTGTGTTATAATCTGTAACATTTCAGTCATTTTTAGTGTAAAAATATAATTATTTTATAATATTTTTATAGTTTTTTAAAAAATCATAACGCGGGTAATTTTATGTTAAACAATATAAGTAAATGTGGGTAGGATGCGACACGGCGTCGCGTGATTGTAAGGAGCGGAGAGGCGACGGCTCATTTCAATTTCGAACTGCTTTATAGTAAAATAGATTGAAAAAAAAAATATTTATTATTTTTATTAAATATTTAATTGATTATATAAACGTGTATAGATCATATAAAGGTACAAGAGACCCCAGATTGGGTAAGTGTTGTAAGATTCATATTTTTAATTATACTTTCAGGTGACATGACATAGATTGAATTATTATTTGTATTTAAAGTTTAATTTTATATAAATGCTTATAGGCATTTGTAATATGGTGAAGTCCATTGTTCATTTATATTCTTTTTATTTGTTTCGTACTATACATATATTGTAAATAGTATGTGATGCCTTTTAGTTTTATATTTAAGTAATTAGAACTAAGTTATATTGTTTCAATATTTTATTAGAATCATGTTGCGGTTCGGTTTGCAAAATCAGACTTAAATTGAAATGTCTGTAATAAAATTACAGAGTTTTTGTAACAGATGATTATAACTTGAGATGGAGAAGAGGCGGTAAGAATTTCCCTTGTATATTTTTGGAAATCAAGATGGCGCCGAAACAGAGTGCCGTAGCGGGTCATCACTTTAGACGCGGTGTTTGTACCAGTGTACTATAACTTGAGATGGTGAAGAGACAGTGAAAGGTTGTATACTTTATAGTATTTTTTGAAAATGAAGATCGCGCCGTAACGGGGTGCCTTTTAGTAAGGACAGTAACGTTTATTTAAAAAGTGTTAACCGGACAATTCGATTTGTTTATAGCCGTGAACCCTTTAGTATGTGAGCCCTTATTCTTTTTTAATATTCATTTTGTTTTTAATTAAATAGTGTTTCACTAAATACTCTATTTATTTCTTGATCCACAATTCACACAATCCACAACAAAATGTTCGACTTAACTAAACTGTTGTACACTTCTATTTCAGCACACTTCCACCAAACATTTAGTGTTACTTTTATTTATATCGGTCTATAACAGTGATGTTAATATAAATTATTGAATCCTGAAATTTGCCGCGATATAATTGATTTATTAAATAATATTATCAAAGCAAAGAATGCTTTGCTTTGATAATATTATTCAATATTATTGATTAATATTTATACAAATAATTATGTAGTAAGTCGCAAGCGGGTCGCAACTTTATAGCAACATTTTGATAATGATTTTGAAAAGTTTAAAAGTACATGCAAAAGACTTTTTAAAAATAAGCAATATTAATCTTAATTTAAAAAAAATTGGACATGTTTTCCTTTAATAAAATTCCACCCTTCTCCACTGCTATCTGTCTATTAATCAATCTGTGTATGAAAGTCTTACAATGCAATTTTCCTGCTGCTTGGTGTTGCACGGGTCGTGGGCGGCGGTGATCACTTACCATCAGGTGACCCGCACGCTCGTTTGTCTTGTCCTTTCCATAAAAAATATGCTATTTGACTCACATTTCAACATTTGTTCAACATTCACACGCGGGTCCGGATCCTGTGACAATACTAACTAATACAATACTTACTAATAATTTCATAGAATGAACCTTACATATTTGTTAGGAAGACCAGGGTACGGAAGAAAGTAACTTTGTATAAATCAAAGAACGGCGTTGAGTTACGTCTCTCGACACACAATGTCTCGTAAATTAGGCGGTGCGTGGGTTCTCTCTGCCCACTCTGCTATATCCGGGATATATATCAGGGTAATCTACTATAAACTGTGTGATTTTAAACTATTTCGTAATTATTGTAATATGAATCATCATTTTACTTCCAGGTGGTGAAGATGCGTCAACATCAATGTTCTCATTATCCTCGGAGCCAGTGGATGCGGTCGCAGCGGAGGGGGAGAGTATCCTCTTGTCCTGCGCCGCTCCGCCCCCCGCCAGGCTCTCGTGGCGGTACAGCGCCAACGCACCCCCCACTAGGGACCATACGCTGTCGCGTGCTGATAGTTATAGGTATTTATTTGTTTTTGTATGTATAGTTTGTTATATCTGATAAGGTACACTTTGTAATTCATCTGTTATTGATCTTTATTCTATTTCAGGGACGTGGGAATCAATTAGATAAACTACTCAACTACGATACGATGGTGTCCATGCCTACAATGTCTTTAACAAAGTTTTTTTTACAGCTTCACGATTTTTTTCACTTAGGCAGAGAGAACCGAGTATAATTCCGTTCCCCAGTTTTCCAGCAATTTTTTAAAAAAATAACTTTAAAATTAGGTTTTAAATCTGCAACTGAACGCGGCGCTTGCTGCACCAGAGCGTGGGCATGAAAATAATTTTAATACAACAACATCCCACAAGCCGTGACGTTTACAGTTCGTAGACGTCGTCCTACTGTATACTACTGCACCACGACGGCAGAGTTCTTTATTAATAAGTAATGAAACAGATTTTCAGACATTGTTATAATTAAAACTTTAATATCAATTCATATAATGTTTTATCATTCCAAATCATTATTTATTGCATATTAACATGTTTATTTTACCCGATAGCGCCGAGCCTCGCGTGTGGGCTTCAGATTTTATGTCCGTTCTTTTGTAACTGGTAAATCCAGTGCACAGATTTTGATGACACGTCATTGGATTTGTCTTGATGGTGCAGGCGTTATTGTATACATGATATCTCGGCCTTTTTTGTTTTGCTTATAATACATTAAAATGTTATTCCACAAACTGAATTGAGTAGGATTTGAAAGCCGCCCAATAGTTTTTCTAAAAAAGTAATTATTTTTCTTTTCAAATATTTATATAACTTTTCATATAATAATTTCAGGAGGCAGCTATCAAACGGATCGTTGTTAATAGAGAGTATGTCGTCGTCTCTGGCGGGGCAGTACCAGTGCGTGGCCACCGTTGATGGGATCGGCACTATTGTGTCGAGGGTCGCCAGTTTGTTTTTAGCTGGTAAGACATTTTTGATTAAGTATTTTTCTTTGTTTATTAATCAAATATAAGGTACCAGAGGGACACATTTGACTACTTAAAGTACTAAAATTTGTCAAGTTGGTAGATTACCACCATCCAGGAATAATATTTTTAGAGTGACATTAACAGTTACACTATGCTACTACATCATTTGTTGTAAACTATCTGATTTAGAAGTCTTACGTCTTGCCAAGACAGTGTAAAACGTTAGCAGTAAAACGTTATTAAAAATATAATTTTGTCATCACACACTTTTTTCGTAGTAGTTCTATAGCAATATCATATGTCTTGCCGTTCAACAGAAGTACCAGATCTAGAAGATAATCCTCGCGTCATAATGGGGGTCCTCGGGTCGCCAGCTCTTCTAACCTGCCCCATACATATACCATCGAGGCTGACTGTACGTATCGTACCCTCACCCTCGTCTGCTCTCCAGCCCGAGAGGCGGGTCTATGGTGCTGCTAAGATACATTCTCCGCCACCTGTACTTAAACTGAATGTGAGTATTTTTGGAATATTTTTAATATTGATAATTTACTTTTCTTTATTGTTTAATTTAAATAAAAAAAAAAATGTGTTCTTCAAAACATAACAGGATCGCTTCGATATCACATCAGGCACGCATCGTGTTTTCATATTCAAAATTGAAAATATTATTCAAATAGACTATTGCAAGCACCAATGAACCCACTACCACTTTAGCTTGCTAATTGTTTGGGCTATGTGGATAACTTTAAAAAATGTAATATTTTTTTACTATTTTTAGGTGACGTGGCTTAAAAACGGTTCACCATTACGTATGGAGGCGGCTCGAGTGTCCCTAACACCGAGCGGATCTCTTGAGTTGGATCCGCTGAGGACCCACGACGCAGCCACTTACAGGTGTAGCGTGGCGTTGGCGTATTCAAATACTAAACCTAAGTAAGATATTTTATGAGTTTTCTAACTAAGAAATTTATCAAAAACTGAATTACCTTCTGAATGGTTGTACTTTTCCGTTGACTATCAATATTCATATTTTTATGTTAAATCTATTTGGCATTTATTTCTAAGTTTTATGACGATTATATCAAATACTTAAATGCAATAAAAACACTGCCGATATCTGGGTTATTATATCAAATTTTCTTTCAGTATTGTTGCAATTCAGTTCTGTTTGTGATTGGTGTTGGTGGAATGATTATATTAATCTATGTATATTCCCCCACTCAACGCATATGAAGTGTTGGTAATTGCTGCTACCCAATACTGTCTTAAAAATTTATCGAAGTATGAGTTCCTACATCCTGTTATGCGGGAAAAAGCGTGAAACTGCAATATTCTTATAAAATGTTGTTGTCATAGCGTAAGACAGTATCCAGGAGGCACGGGCTAACTGCCTGCTATGTTCCAATATACTTTGACAATTCCAATATTCTAAAATAAATTTTATTTGTATCTCCACGGCCGACTATTTTAATTTTTTTATTATATATTTTTCAGGTTAGGTCCAGAAATCGAGCTTCGCGTGAACACAGATCACGCTAACGTAGAATCGGCCCCGCGTTTTATTGCAACGCCACAGTCGGTTACTATAATGGAAGGTAATACATTTTACTCGTTAATATCTTGGTAGTAGTGGCGAAATATATGGCCTTAAGATCTGTAACTTTACACCCATTGTCTTCAATTTGGTTAGAAAGTGGATAAGGAAGTATGTTGATATTAGATTCTCCTACCTGTCTACGAGTATATATAAAATATCTATAGTGTGAAACTTTAAGTTGTTGTTGCTATAAAACACTTTAAAAAGTGTTGAAATGTACGTGCAGAATAAACTCAATGACTGATACAATTATACTTTTACTTCTTTTTGCGAGAATAAAGCTTTTAGCCCCCTTTTTTCTTTAGATGTTTTAATTCTGCACATTTTGTAATGTTTTCAGGTGCATCGGTGACTTTCGACTGTGCAGCGTATGGCAACCCTAAACCGGAGATGGTGTGGCTTAATAATGGAGTTGCCATTGATCTGAAGTAAGTATACATATTTTTTATAAAATTTATAGAAAAAAATATTTTACTTTCTTTTGCGGCGTTTCTGCGTTTGACCTTCGTTAATTCTTTTAATAACTTGACTTAGCTGCACGTTGTTTCCCTAGTGGCGTAGTCAGAGAGAATGGAGTGCCTAACTCTACGGTCTTTGCATACCTCGTCTTCTTTCCCCTCGTTCACTATCATCAACCTCTTCGTACATGCCCACCGGGAGGTCTTCATGCTTTTCACGTGACCTTCCTCCAGCATCTGATTCTGTGTGTTTCGAAGGTCAACCGATTCACCCGCTACTTCTCTTACGGCTCAATTTTCCATCATAAATCATTTTTGCCATTCTTTTACCATTCATTCGTTCGACGTGCCCAAACCAGCTGAGCACGTTCTTCTTCATTATCACCACGACAGCCTTGCTAGTACCTGCGATTCCGTCTAACTAATCTGACTTAGCATATCCTATGAAGAAGTCGTACCTCCACAAAATTCGTCTTTCTTTCATTGTCCTTTTGTAATTCCCACGTTTCGCTGCCGTATAACAGCGTCGGTACTAACACTGCATTGTGTACGGCTAAACGTGCAGCTGTGCTGACGTTTCACCGTCTCCTCAATGGAGCTAAGACATCGTTAACCCTGTTACCGGCAGCAATACGCCTTTACGCATCCATCTCGTGTCTGCAATCTTTACTGAACATATTTCCTAAATATATCACTTCATTTACTTATCCTAATATCTTACCATTTACATTGATCTTGCATTCCGTCTTTTCTTCATTTCTTTTATATACCAGACCCTTTGTCTGACCATTATTTTTACACCCTTCTTTCAAAGTGGTTATGCTACTACTGCTTGCAATGCCAATTTACACTGAAGTCCCCTACTTCTACTACCATGTCACTTTGTTTCACTCCTTGGAGACTGGAGGTATCTAAGTACAGATTTAACAACCAAGCTGACACGGTGCATTCTTGTTTAACATCTGATTGGGTGTGGCGATGGGTGTGGCGGTTGGCGATCCTAATCGCATGGAGACAGGGTGATCTCTGTAATGAGACTTTACAGCCTGCAGCGAGGCTCCAATGACATTGTACCGGAGTAGTATCTTCCATAATTTCGTTCTCACAACTCTGTCAAACGCCTTTTCCATGTCCACAAAAGCACAGAAAAGTTTTTGGTTAAAGGCCAAGATTTTTTCTGTGATCATGTCGAGGGAAAAGATCTAATCCATACACCTTCTTCTAGGTCTAAAACCGCCGTGGACCCCCCACAACTAACTTACGGATCTGTCTTGCATTCTTCTCGCCTATATTTTAGCCTAAGTTTACTATAGTCTGCTCCCCCCAGCGACCTGGACTCGCGCTTCTACCTGTCGGGCTCGGGCTCGCTGCGCGTGGGCGCGGCGCGCGCGCCCGACGCCGCCGCCTACACGTGCCGCGCCGCCAGCGCGCTCGACGCCGCCGACCACTCCGCCGTGCTGCACGTCATGGTCAGTGCTTCTGCTTATCTGGATCTATCACGTATATTTATTGTTTTGTTTGAAATCCCGACGTTTCGAACACCTTGCAACAGTGCGTAATCACAGGTAGAGTAAGTAGTGTACAAAAGTCCGGTATAAGAGTTTTATTTTAAATATAAAAATTGAATGTAGACTTAGTGACTGATACATAATCATACTTAGAATTGTAGTTTTTTCTCTGAAACTAGTCAATATACATATTATTGATTATTTAAAGGAATCCCAATAGATCTATACTATTTGAAAATCTCTCATATCATAGTTTAGTAATCCCCACTGTCCCCCACAGACGGCTCCCCGGGTGACTCTCAAGCAAGCGCCGCTAGTGCGCGCGCGCACGCGCGGTGACGTCACGCTGCAGTGCGAGGCGCGAGGGCGCCCCGTGCCCGCCGTCACGTGGCTGAAGGACGGGGAACCCCTCACACCTAATAACCATGATATTGTCCTGGTTGATGGGTAAGTTCTGGATTTATTTCCTATATAATTTTAAACGACCTATACTTATATTATAAAGCTTGAAAGTTTGTTTGGTGGTAAGAGAGTCCATGTATCGATCAAATAACGTTAATCATTTCAATGTAGCCCACTGTGCCTGCGTTCAGAGCTACCTCCTGCAATTAGAACATGTTTAAAAGAAAGGTCAAGCACTGTGGATTTGATTTTTAAGATATTCCTTATTTTTTATTATTTTTTTCTCAAGTGCATAACACATATAAATTTTAAAAGGCTAAATCTAGGATGGACACGACTCGTCTACAGTAATGTAACAAAGTGACTTAGTGACTTATCTCTCTTCCCCAGCACGTCACTTCGCATCCGCGGCGTGTTGGACGTGGACGCGGGTGTCTTCCAGTGTGCAGCTTCCTCCCCCGCCGGTAGTGCGGTGGCGGCCTTGAGATTAGTTGTTGAGGCTCATGGTTAGTGAGTCTGACGATTTTTATTATATTGTTAGCTTCTGTATCTATATATATTTTTAATAATGCCTTAAGTACAATTTAGTTATTTAAAAATAAAGGTGCTGTCATTAGTTAAGTCATAGTAAAGTGTTGCCATGAGGATATTTTAATATATTATTATTTAATCCCACACATTTAACAACAATTCGATGACAATGCCCTTATATCATCAATTTACTCTAAAACAACTTTTATTATGCGGTGGTACCCGCCTTAGCGAGTACAACATGCTCCACAACAACTACATAAATAACCTCCTAAACTAACTCCTATACTTTTATTTGTTGTTTTTTGCTATAATTATCTTAATAATTTCTTTTATTTGTTTTTATAAATATTTTTTTAAATTATATTTTTGGTTTAATGTAAATGTCATTTTTATTTTTTTTTTTACGTTTACTATGATTTTTTTTATTGTTTTATGTTTTGTTTACCCCAATTACTTCCAGGCGACCCAAAACCGAATTCTTCATACATATTCAATACGTTATTATCGGGCGATTTCGATCAATCTGATCCAACGGAAGATTTAGATTTTCTAGGCGAGACTTCCTCCGCTTACACTTCCGAGCCGTACTACGATGATTATAATGAAAATATATTAGAACTAGATGATTACTTTCACGCTGCGCCAGAACTGGAGGGTGGTTTAAAGGGAAATGCGACAGTGGTGTCCCCTCCGCGGGATTTGAAAGCGGTAATAGTGAAACATAGGTTTGTCACGCTGAGCTGGCAGGAGCCCGAACACAAGATGGAAGATGTCAGTGGATATGTTGTGCTGTACAAAGTGAAAGGTAGTGAGAGGTGAGTGGTAGTGACATATTGATTTATTCTTTATTTTGTAACATTTTTTGGGTTGTTGAGTTGGGTGGTGGCCTATTTGGCTTAAGTAAGATGGTCTTAGAAGACATCTCTATTTTATTACATTTAATATGAAGTGAATCTTTGTAAAAAAAACCTAACAATGAAAATGAAATGCTAATGACAAAAATTATGATTATCTTATCAAATTATCTTAAAAGGCCAAAGCGTTTTTGTCTCTAACTTGTAAGACAAACTCTACTTTGTTATTTTTTTGAGGCCGTGTTATCGCACCATGAAGTTCGCTCGTAGGTTTTATTTCTTAACACTAAATTTCCTCTGTCTATCCTGCTATGTTCGAGATACATAATAAAGAAAAAACAAAAAAATATCTTTACGAAATATTGTCACATAATTTTTTTCTCTTATCCATATATTCCCATATTTTTCCTATTTCACATAATATTTTCTATAACTATGAATTTATCAAAATTCTTTTCACCAGCTAAAACTTTGAACTCACAACTAGTTAAAACTTTATAAGATTACAATGATAGACTATGCTAAATTCTATTCTCCATAAATGCAGAGAACGAATGTCCCGCGGAGAAGCCAGACGACATGAGATGAACGTGGCGGGACTTCAACCTAATACCACCTACCAATTCCAGATAGTGGCGTTAACTCACCACGCTGCGTCTCCACCTACTGAGGTAAAGGAAATTATTTGTATGATTATTCAACAAATTTTGAATGCGGTTAAAACAAATGCGGGTACGGATGAATAATTCGATTAGTATCAGATTGAAATTTTTCTCATAACTACCAAAGGAGATGCGTTCCATAACATATGTTTTATAACCCCTTAACTCCCTATCAAAATTAAAGTAGTAGCTGCACTTCTTCTTCTTCTTCCTGGCATTAATCCCGGCTATTTGCCAGGGTCAGCCTTCCTGCTCAGTCTACTCCACATCGCACGGTCGTTAGCGTCCTCACTGGTTAGATCATTGGCTCTCATATCCTGCATCACGACATCCAACCAGCGCTTCCTTGGGCGTCCGAGAGGTCTCACTCCAGGGACTGACATAGCAAGGTACTTGCATCCGACATAGTTAGGCCTGCGCGTAACGTGACCAAATCATCTCAGGCGACGCTCTTGGAGCTTATCCGCTACGTCACGGACTCCAAGACTACCTCGAATGAATGTGTTACGTATGCGGTCAGACCGCGTTACGCCGCACATCCAATTCATTTCACAGCATCTTCATTTCCGTGACGTGAAGCCTAGATCTCTTGTATATCAGACCCTTGAGTTTGGGCGGTAACCTGCGATCGCAGACCACACCAGTGACCTCCCGCCATTTGGCCCAAGCAGCGCTTATCCAGCTATAGACATCGTAATAGATGCCTCCAGTTTCGTGCATAACGGATCCAAGGTACCTGAACTTTTCCGACTTAACGGCTGGTTCAGGACCTATAAGGATAGTGCTCGAGTCCGGGCTCCCGCAGGCCATGTACTCGGTCTTCCACACATTTAGTTTAAGACCACCGTTCTCAAGCGTACCTTTCCACAGGTTCAATTTAAGTTCCAGCATCAGTCGGTTCTCGTCAATAAGTGCTATATCATCGGCATACATCATCAGCCATGGGCTTGGATGTGAGCCGAGACAGTATCGAGCACCACATTGAATAAGAACGGACTAAGAGCCGAGCCCTGGTGAATCCGTACTGTAATGTGAAAGAGTTTAGTGTCGCCAACAGTAGTCCTAACCATAGAAGCGGAATCGTGGTACATGTCTCTGAAATTCTCAATATAGGCCTCAGGGATCCCTTTGCATCGCAATGCCCACCAGATCCACTGACAAGGCACACAGTCAAAGGCCTTCTGCAGATCTAAAAGAGCCACATGCAGAGCCCTCTTTTTTTCCCTGTATGCCTCCATTAATGTTCTGAAAGCGAAAACGGCGTCGGAATGTCGTCAGGTCCAACCGCATTTCCGTTCTTCATGCATCGAAGGCAATTACGAAATTCGTCAAGGGTTATTGGGGCAATAAGTCCGAGGTTAGGCGGTGGGTCATGACGAAGACTGCATGGGTGCTGAGTATTCAGCAACTCCTGGAAGTAGCTTCTCCATCTCTCCTTCACAGAGGCATGACAGCAGCATGCTCTGGGAATCTCTGACGCAAAGACATTTTGTGATATCTTGCTTCGCTTTGTACCTGGAACGTGCCAATTTGTAAATGAATTTCTGCCTCTCCACAGTTTCAAGTTTATCATACAATGGTCACAAACTCTCACTGCGGGCTCTGGCTACAGCTCTTTTACAGGCACGTTTAGCTACTATAAACTCCAGTTTGTCTTCAGGAGAGTCGGATTGCTGACACTTCTTAAAGGCATCCTTCTTTTCACGAATCACCTCCTGCACATTGTCATTCCACCACCATGTCTCCCTGTCGATGACACGTCCTCCCCTAGAAAGGCCAAGAACTCGCCTGCCCGCCTCAATGATTGCCGTCTGAGCAGTCTCAGTGTTAGTCAAAAGATTATGACTTTTTACCTCTGCTAGGAAGTCGGCCTGCATCGGTCCATTCAGCAACCACCACTTGATCCGGGGCCTACGTTTCTCGGTAACTTTCTTCTACGTAGTGACGTTAAGTCCATGACAATAAGACGATGTTGGGCCGTGAGGCTTTCGCCTGGAATGTCCTTACAGTTAGTTACCCTGCCCATATGACACCGTCTGGTCAATAAGTAGTCTATTTGAGTTGAGTCTGACCCGCTCTTATACGTGATAAGGTGCTGAGGATTCTTTTGGTAGAACGTATTCACGACGGCCAGATCTGACGCAATACAGGTTCTGAGAATATTTTCTTTCGCAATAGCGAAGACCGTGCCCAAAACCCCCGTGAACACGTTCATACGGCTCAGCAGCTTTACCGACGTGACCGTTCAAGTCCCCCCCCAACTAAGACCACTTCGGTAGATGGTATAGAAAGCAGCACCTCTTCATACTGCTCCCAGAATATCTCTTTTTCGGACGCGCTACATCCCGCCTGGGGAGCATAGGCACTGATTAAGTTTGTGATAACGCCCTCAATCAGTACCCTTATTCGCATCAAGCGGTCGCAGCGACGGTTAACTTCAAGGAGCCCATTCTTAAGCTCTTCGGAAAGCACTACCGTCACACCGTTACTACCGGAAGGCGACCCAGTGTATATAAGCCGGTAACTCTGTCCGATGTTACGAGACTAATTGCCCTTCGGGTAGGAAAAAGGGAGGGATTAAAAGAAAGGCACACTACTTTTATGGACTGGACGGAGGTTATAACAAGTGGTGGCCCGAGGATCCGGGGTCGCGTACCCATATGCCCAAGAACAAATATCGGATAGATATTAGTTAGGGCACCCTCTGAATATAAAGTAGTAGCTGCACTGTTAACGGTGAATGCACAACCATTGCATCAATGTTAATAATACTGATATCTTTCCCGAGTAGACTGGTATTTTACCCGGGACCCAGGACAGAACACGTGGTACTGCAAAGTGTTGAAAAAGTTGTTTTCCAAAAAGTCTTTAATATAAGAAATACAACTTTTACATAGTTTCATTTAAAACTTTTATTTTACCTTACTAAGTAATAAGCTATTACTAGATACCTAAAAGTTGCTTTTTGTCCCAGCTAATCGAACTAACGACCCCAGAAGAAGAACTCTCCTACGGCCCAGTACAGGCCCTTCAAATAGAGCCCATCGGGGCCCACGCGTTGAAAGTCACGTGGGAGGCCCCCGATGTATTACCTGGGGCTTCAGTGATTACGTCTCCAGGGCGATATGCTGTTTATTATACAGAGGTAAATTGTATTGTGTAATTTTACGATATTGATAGTTTGCGTGTTGGCAGAACTCAACGCCGCCATTTATGTTGTTACGATAGCATAAAAAAAAAAATCTTACGAGTTCGAATCGAATCTACAACCGTCTTAAAGCTTACAGTTAAACGTTACGCCGAGATGTCGTCCATGTACAAATACATTTAAATGATATATGTTTCTGTCGCTAGGTGGAAACAGGGCGCGAGCAGTCCCAGTGGGTGGAGGGTCTCTCGACGACGCTGTCGGGTCTGCGCGCGGCCACGCAGTACCGCGTGCGCGTGTCGGCCGCCAGCGGCACCGCGCGGGAGCTGAGCGCGCGCACGCCCGCCGACGCGCCCGCCGCGCCGCCCGGGAACGTTACTGCTGTGGGCAGCGGCGACACGGTGCGTGGGGCTTATGTGATTGTAGGGGCTTGGGACAGTGCCCAAGCACTAGAACAATTTGTTGAGGAGATATTCTTTCTTCATGTAGGAAGATGTCAATTTGAATCTCATACCATTATTAAAACTAAATAAAAAAATACTATAATGCTACTATAACAATATAAAAAAAAAACGATTACTAAGTCACATAAATAAATTTTATGTATTTTAAGAATTGATAACTTGTGTGTTGATGAAATCTTACAAATGACAGACAATCACTAAATGTTTATTTAAATCATGAAAATATTTTTTTTCGTAGAAAACGAAATATCTGAAGACTATAAAAAAAAAAGGCCAGTCGTGGCGCAGTGGCACGAGGTGTAACTGTAAAACCGACTGGTTGTGGGTTCGATCCCCACTCGAGGAGATGAAATATTTACTTAAATTTATATTTCCATTTCTTCGCTCTGGTGTCGAGGTTAAGCGCGGCGTTGAGT
>DWQW01008406.1:0-13993 GCA_018249695.1 Heliconius erato demophoon
GGGTTCAATTCCCACTCGAGGATTTTTTATTTTTTTTATTTTAATATTTTTTAGTTCCTCGCTCTGGTAACGAGACAAAACGCAATGTTGAGTTGCGCTTCTTAACACACAATGCCCCAAGAATTCGCCGGGAAGTGGGAAATGAAAGAGTTTCAATGGGATCGATGTGTTTCCAAATCGGTTTCCAGGTTCCGTTTGCATAGCCTGCTGCGTGCGGGTTACAGCGTGAAGCTAAATTGTCATACTGGCTACCTACATTGTCTCGAGGGCTTCTTAAGCTTTAATGTAATGCAGATATGGTTAGGCACTCCGTTGCCCACTCTCCGCACAATTATCGAGACATTGCGTCAAGATAGAATGCGGAATTCAGTACCGCAATTAGTCTATCAGAGTGTAAGAACGAAAATAATTTAAATATTATTATTCCCTCGGGCAAGCTTCGAACCGATAACCACCTCGTTTCACTTATACACTATCCCTACGACGCCTTCAACTCTGTATTCTAAGTAAGTATACATATACATCAGTTATTTTAACTGGAATTAAAACAATGCATATCTAGACCAGGGTTAAACTTAATAATTCAGAAATAATTTAGCTCTAAGTTCTCAGCTTTACAATATATTATAAATCTTAATTAGATTAACTTTGGAGCGTGTGAAATGCTATGAGATGTTTATTGTATCGGTCATAGAATAAATAATTCAGATAGAAGATTTAGAAGTTGTATTGTGTACCGACTGCGCGACACGAAGGAGGGTAGTGTGTTTGTGGTGTATGTTTGTTTCACATATATGTATGTCCAATACCATACAAGCATCGCTTATGCATCGTAAGCGCACCGCGAGACAGCGTCGATCGCAGTTTATCAATAAAAGCCCATAGCAATTTGCCAAGCCAAGCATATTAGTACCAGCGAAGCCAAGCAGCAGTCGGTTGTGACTCTAATATCAGTTATTACTTATTAGTAAAACATAGGGTTAATGAACTCCGCCAATCGTATAAATCGTAAATAATTAATATATTGTTACTGTCTAATATTTTTATAATATTTAATTAAATATATAAGGTAATCTGTCAATCTTTACTGTAGGACATTAAATGAACTCATATTATACAATATTTATAAATTATAAATACGTATTTTGATATAATAGTTTTATATCATATTATAAATGATAGATACTATTATATTTATACATATTTTCTTTTACAGTTATATTTTTAATATTTACGAATATGTATAAACAATTAATAAATATAATTTATCAAACCAACTAACTAATTTTAATTACACGATTCATACACACGCATGTAACAAAGATGGCGACAAGCATTCTACGTATTAATAAAAACGTAATTTTACACACCTAAAACATCGTCATGCATTTATTTCAACTTAATAATTAAATAATATCTATCTTTGTATGTTAATAGCATTATGTAAATTAATATTACTCTGCTTTGTTTTAAAAATAAGCTATTAAAAACTTACCGACGAAGTATTCCAAAACAAACAATTGTAAATACCTAATAAGCACTTATAATTTATTTTACCAGCCTCGAATACTTATATCACTTTTAAATGTACTAACTTACATGCTTCTTACATTTAAAATGTAACTATATATCTATTAATTATAAATTAAAACTTCTCTAATCATTTTTGAATAACTATCCTTCTCCAAACGCGTCTGCTATCTCCCCTCTCTTTCTTTCCCTTTTCTTGACTTTGACGTTGACAGTAGCTTATTCAGCCAACGTGATATTTTACAATAATTAAAATATTCATTATGTTATTATTTATTTTAAATAATATTACAAAATGATTACTTATAATTTTTTAATTATTTTTAATAAATATATTTGATATTTGCGTGTTTTACCTACGGTATAAACTATTTTTTATAAGATTGTATTTATCGTTAAATTAAATAATATTATAAATTATGTTTATAATTTTTTTTTATATATTATTATTATTTTAAATTAATTATATTATTTACCTATACATTTTAGTTCTAGTATGGATCGATACAAGCTGATTTAATTAGAGAAGACGTCGTTTGATTTTGTTTCCGATTACCAATTGTATAAATACAATATGTAAGTGTGGGTAAAAATATGTAAGTGTGGGTAGTGTGTTGTGTCTTTTCCGGTGGATTTCAAATAAAAGCACAAACGACACGGCTCTCGTGTTCATCCGACTCCTGAGCTGGCACCTCGGTCGCTGGTTGCTTAAGCTAGGCCTCCCCCGGGCAACCGAGGGTCTCACCCGGCTGAACCGAGATGGCATTTCGTTCATCCTCCTCCTCCATTGATATTTCCCCCTTCCCTATATGTTCCTGCCCCTCAAAGCAGGCACCCTTCTCCCACGGGCTAGAGGCCCACCAAAAGACGCACCTATAATGGGCACCGCAAGAAATTCACAGCCTGAGGGCCAATGCCCTGATGCCGTTGCTAAGCTCAAGAGCCGGATGTCAGAGATCATCTCACTCGTGTTCCTTAAATTCTAAGTTACTGTCGACGAAAGTCTTTAGTAGAATTAGTGTTAAAGTATTGTAATTATAAATACAATTGGATTGTGTGTAACAAGAGTAAATAAAATAATTATAAAAGCTGGATTTTGTGTCTGATGATGATGATTATTCTCATACTAATCTATTTCTCTAATTAACAGTAAGAACCCATTCTTCAACTAATAAAATCTGTCTAAGGAATCCCTTAAAACGTAAATGGGTTCCAATTGTTAATCTTGGGCTCATTTCTTAAATTTTAATTTGAGAACCTATTATCCTCGTATATCTGCTTTCCTACTGAAGGCGGAACTCAACGCCGCGCTTAATCTTACTATCACAATACAAACAAAAGAAAATAATTTAAATATACTAATTCCCACAACTGAGTATCGAACCCACAACGGCCTACAAATAATATATATACTTTATACCCTTTCTATACTATATTTTTAATCTGTTATAAGTTTGAAGTTTATAATAGAATAGTCATGTACTCTAATAATAATATAACAATACAACAAAGCTATTCACTGTTTATTTATGTGTGACACATAGCAGGGTAGGCAGAGGGAACCTAGTGTTAAGACACTCCGTTCCCCACATTCCGTTTCCTAGTTGATTCAACATGCAATGCCTCCAGCATTGCGTGTTGAGTGGCGGAACTCAACGCCGCGCTTTGCGTCAACACCGGAGCGAAGAAATGAAAATAAAAATATAAATAAATATATCATTTCCTTGAGTGGAGATCGAATCCACAACCAGTCGATGTTACTTTGTGCCCCTGTGCCACGACTGGCCTCAATATTTGATTTATATAATTATAATCGTAACATGGTGGAGACACGGGGAGAGGGAGGGGAGTGCTTTAATTGCTAAATATTTTCATTTCTCTGGCCTGGCTAGATTTCAATTAATATTAGGTTTCAATATTTTAGATTCACGTCATATCCTGCATAGGGAACATAGTGCATGCAGAGGGAACATAGTAAGATATTACGTTCCCCACACAACGCATCTCTGTCTTTTCTTCGCTGCGTTTCTAGTTATCGGGGCGAGGAAATGAAAATAATTAATTTCCCCAAATTGGAATCGAACCCACTACCATCGCGTTTTTCACAATTATACGCTGTAGCGCGCCACGACGGCGTAAGCTTATGTAAGTGATGTATATAAATATTATTAAATATTAAATTATACGTATTTGTTTTTATTTTTGCTAATAAGTTATAACAAACGATTTATAAGGAAGGAAATTGGATACTTAAAGCAGGAAAGGCATGCTTTAGTAGCTACACACGACGGTAGTTTGAGGAAACGTAAATTATAGGTATTTACAGAAGTTACTTAAATTAGTTAGTTTACAGCGTCTATCTATAAACCTGATGATTGCGGGTTTGATTCTCACTTAGGACAAAAAAAAAACATTTGACGCCAGACGTCGCGCAGGGGCACAGAGCGTGCTTGTAAACGCGCGTGGTTGTGGGTTCGATCCCCACTCGTGAAAATAAAATATTTATTTAATTTTATATTTTCATTTGTCGAGACAAAGTGCGGCGTGGAGTTCCGCCACTTAACACGCAATGCCCCCAGAATTCAGTCGCAAGTGAGGAACGGAGTGTCTTAACACTAGGTTCCCTCTGCCTATCCTGCTGTGTGCGTGATAGGCATATAGGGATAGGATAGGGAAATCAACCAAGTCAAGATAGGATTTTCTTTAAACATTTATAAAGTGTTATTCCACACTTAGGAAAGAAAAATACTTATAAAGAAAATGCATAAAAAATTTAACGTAGCGGGATTTGAACCCGCGCCTCTTTGGAAATTGTTCAATCGTCATTTTCGTAACATCTTATAAGATTCGGCACTGAACAGGTACCTACATCTAACGATTTGTAAACTATTTTTCGGTTCAACGAGCGCATTTAGACACTGAAGTGAACGCAATTATGTCTTTTGTTCATTCTTCTGGCAAAATAAACAAAGAAATGAGTTTTGAAAAGTGGGAACTGGACTCGAGAGCGAGGGGTTCTGTACGTCGAAATTGGTATATTATTTTTTAACTGTGTAAGTTAAACAGGGTTGGCAGAGGGAACCTAGTGTTAAGACACTGTTCCCCACTTTCTGCCGAATTCTGGAGGCATTGCATGTTGAGTGGCAGAACTCAACGCCGCGTTTTGCCTCGACACCAGAGTGTTCCATTTCTTATGGAAATGTAAATTTAATTAAATAATTCATCTCCTCGAGTGGGAATCGAACCCCAAACCAGTCGGTTTTACAGTCACACTTTGTGCCCTTGCGACTTGTGCCCGACTTTAAATAAAAGTAAACATAATTAAATTTGCAGAGCGAGCTGTTGTGTATTCAGCGTCGGAACTTAACGCCGCGCTTTGTTTTACTACAGCGGGGATACAGATATAATGTGTTTCCCCAAAAGGAACACAAGCCTAAAACCGTTGCGTTTACGATCATACTATCGCATCGCGGTGGTCTCATATATGTAATTTATAAAATCTTAGTATAATATAAAAAAAGATATTAAAGGTGTCGTGGCGCAGCAGCACATTAATTGACGCTACGGTTGTGGGGTGTGTGTTTGATTTCCACTTGGGGAATTAATTATTTTCAATTCCTCACTCTCCTAATGTCTCGGAAATTGGGCGGTTCGTGGAGAACGGAGTGTCTTAAAACTGGGTTCCCTCTGTTACCCTGTTAAATGCGGAATACAGCACAACACTACTATAATATAATTCCAAAGGCCGCGACATTGATTCAAAACGCCGTATAGAATATTGATTCTCGCGAATGTCATACATTTTGTACGTATCCAATGTTACTTGCGCAATTTGACATTGTATTGAAAATAATGTAGTTGATACGATTGTAATTTTGTGTGGAGCACTCTTTGACCGACTTGACTTTTAGGAAGGTATTGAGTTCGACGTGTACGTATATATATTTTTTACGTTTAAATTTTTTTTTTAGTGTATATTTTGAATTTTATATTCCAAAGGCCAGTCGTGGCGCAGGGGCACAAAGAGTGATTGTGAAATCGACTGGTTGTGGGTTCGATCCCCACTCGATGAAATGATATATTTATTTTACATTTATGTTTTCATTTCTTCGCTCTGGTGTCGAGGCAAAGTGCAGAGTTGAGTTCCGCCACTCAATATGCAACGCCTCCAGAACTCGGCGGAAAGAGGTGAACGGAGTTTCTTAGCACTAGGTTCCCTCTGCCTACCCTGCTGTGAGCGGGATACAGCGTAAAGCTGAAGAAAAAGAGATTTTTTTTATTTGATTGAATTGTATATACTAGAGTTACATGATAATTGACTAAGCTCTTTTTGAAAATATATGCAAATATTTCAAGTATATAGAACTGACAATCTACAAGAAAGTTTCTCTTCAGTTGTTTTGTTCTTTTGATGAGTGGCGGAACTCAACATCGTGTTTTGCTTCGTTACCATAGTGAGGATATTAAATATTTAATTACTTCGAGGGGTACTCGAACCCATAACCCGCCACATTTAATGTCGTACGCTTGTGCCTCTGCCACGATTCATAATTTTTTTCTTTTATACAAAAATATCTTTTGATTTGTTTTTGAAAATATTAAGGATCTCCAATTTCGTCGTAATGCAAACATGCCAACTATTTAAAGTTGATTTGATTTGGATCTATCTATTTTTTCCTTTTCCTTTACATTTTTTCTTAATGCTGTGTTAGAAGAATTAGGAGACATGTCGTTTTAGAGATTTTGCAGTTGTGTGTGTGTGTGAGTACGATTCCCATTGGGGGAATGAATCACTTTGATTTACCAATTGAGTTTCACCACTCGACGCAAAATGTTTCAAAAATATATACCAACTCCATTAAAAAATTATTTTCTTCATTAATTCTCCAACTCCATTAAAACAAATCAGCTTACACGCTGTATCCCGCACAAATTGCGTCTCGAATTCTGGAGGCATTGCCTATTGAGTGCCGGAACTCAACGCCGAACATTGCGACTCCAGAGCGAGAAAATAGAAATATATGAAATTAAATTAATATTTTATATTTGCCTACCCTACTGTGTGCGGGATACAGCGTGAAGCTTAATAAAATTAATATTTTATTTCGTCGAGTGGCAATCGAACCCACAACCAGTCGCGTTTACAGTCACACCTTGTGCCCCTGCGCCACAACAGGCCTCAAAGGCCCTGTAAAGTTACTCTATACAATGGTTCGATTCAAGTGTCGTAAGAACTATATCGATAGTTTAATAATATACGATTACAACACTAGTCTGGTTACGTACGTTTTACGTCCCTCGATAGCTGTAAGAAAATATTATAAGAAAGTGACAGATGGCTTTAGTTTAGTTTTCTATCCGTACAGGATAGGGTTATGTGAGACATTTTGGGATTGAATGGCGTAACTCAACGCCGGGATGGAAATAATTAGCTACCTACAGTGGAAAGGGACCCCAAATCTGCCGTCTTTATGATGCTATGCCGCTATAATATATGCCATATTCAAAATGTTGAAAAAATACTGTGTAATTAAAAGGCCAGCCGTCGCGTATGGTAATAAGCGTTCAACTGTAATCGCGATAAATTCGATTGGTTCGATTCCCACTCCAGGAAATGTAGTATTTATTTATTTTCATTTTCTCGCTCTGGTAACCAGACAAAGGCGTGGCGTTCCGCCACACAATACGCAATGCCTCCAGGACTCGAAGAAATGTGGGGAACGGAAGTATCTTACTAGGTTGCCTCTGCTTACCCTTCTGTATGCGGGATACAGCGTGAAGCTAAAAAAATATAAGTAATTATAAGAGTTTGTTTGGTTGATCGCGCTAATCTCAGGAGCTACCAGTTAGAATTGAAAAAGAAAAGAGTTGTGAGCTCCGAAATTATTAGGTAAATTTATCAAGGAAGGCTGTATACTGGAAGGTCCACTGTACCTGCAAAAGTACTTAGGCCATTTAGAAAGAGTTAAACTCTCTCTCACTTGTTTCTAAAAGCCATATTTTCTTTATAAAAATGTTATAAAGTAAAAAAAGACGATTACAAATTTCAAATCGAGAAACGTCCATATATTTTTTGCTACTGGCAGAAATCGAACCTGTAAATCTGAAATAGAAATAGATCGTACAAAAAGTATACCTAACAAAGCTATTACAAATGTGTACGTGTTAAATTAGTTCAATTTTCAACACAATGTAGCGGTTTTTTTGCACGCGTCGTAATCACGCAACTGGTTAATTTATAACTTTTGTTAAATGTCTTCACTCGTTTTCCCGTATATCCCGCTTATAATAGTCAGATAGAGAGAATTAAGTGTTAAAATATTTCCTTCTTCATTTTCTACCCGACCTTAAGACGTTCAACGGTGGAACTTATCGCTTTTTCAACCAGGCCAGGGAATAGAAAATAATTATTTCTTCAAGTAAGAATAGAATCTACAATTATGGCATTTACAGTCAGGCGCAGAGTCACTGTACCATGATGGCTCTATTTCTTTCTTGAATATATGTTTTAATATTTTCTGAGGTAGGTGGAGAATACTAGAAATAAAAATATCTATTTTGCTTACATTGACCAAAACTATATATTTCTTTTTTTTTTTATAGTGTCAAAGCACTTCGTTTTGCGCTATCTGCCGAAATTTGAGACTTGTTCAGTGGTGGAACTCAACGCTGTTTTTGCGGTCTTGTTAGCTGATATGTTTTTTGTGAAGAGAACATCGATCGGTGCATCTAATTATCTTATTTATAAACCTGGACTACATTCGTGTTCTTATAACATTATAATTTTAGACAATTCTTTTATAGATAATAGAAGACAATATCTATACATTAAAAACTAAAGCTTCAGCCAATCCAATAAAAAAGTTATTTAAATAAAACAAACACTAAATGTTGAGAGAAGTTTGGTAAAATTACAATAGTAAAAATTGCATTCGAATCGATGAAGCCGTTTCTGAGATATGCGTAAACACAGATAAACAGACAATTTGACAAACAGAAAAAAATATGATTTTATTATATGTATAGAAAATATAGGCACCTCTTCTTATAGTATTACGATAAATAATTAATTTTATCTAAATCAGTGTGAAATTATAACTTTAGAATTGAATTGAATCATTCTTGTAAACATTTTTTCCTTTTATTGAAAAGAGTAATTGCGTTTTGTCCGTCTGTTTGTTCATAACAGAATGTGGTTTTTTTGTTTTAAGCATTGTGCAAAGAAAATCATTTAAATATAATTATTTTAACAAATGTCGACCGTTTATTTTTTTTAATTCACGCAGCATCTCGTACGTGGCAGGCAGAGGAAGACTAGTGTTAAGACACTCCGCTTTCCGCTTTTCGCTGAATTCTGGAGGAATTCCGTGTGGAGTCAACGCAACGCCGCGCTTTGCCTCGAGGCCAGAGTGAAGGGATAAATAAATATATATTTCATTACCTCGAGTGGGAATCGAACTTACAACCTATCTCGTTTACAATCATTAAAACATTTAATTTAACTTAAATAAATACAACTAGAAATATATTCATTTATCCTGTTTAAAGTTTACTAGGACAAGTATTGCCTAAGGAAGTCCTAAATTCTAGGGTTTTCAAATGATTCATCTTAGTTTACAGATTGAGCAACGTTAACGGATGCTGCCTCCAATGGCGGTAATATTTTATTTAGTTTATATTGCAATTTAATTTAATAAAATATATTTGTATGTATTTGTTATTTTTTTATAGTTCCACGCTGTATACTACACACGTAGGAGGTAGGGGGAACCTAGGAACCTAGTAATGAGACCTTTTCGTTTCCTAACTTCCGCCGAATTCTGGACGTTAGTGTTGGACGCAACACTGGAAGTCTCCATTTATCCTTTAATATTTAAATTTAAATTAGATTTTGGTGTCAATTTTAAAGGAATTTCATAAATAGTATCTGCTTTACAAATTCTACATTGAAAACTTGGTGACTTCTTATTGCTTCTATTTACACTGTATTTAATAAAATTATCTAGTTAATACTTGAACTATTAAAACAAAATAGTGTTTATTTATTTAGAAAACGTATAAAAATTTAAACGTAGCGGGACTCGAACCCGCGCCTCCTGGAAACCGACCAGGAGGTCCTGGTCCCGCCCGCGTCTCGTGGTCGGTTTCCAGGAGGCGCGGGTTCGACTCCCGCTACGTTTAAATTTTTATACGTTTTCTAAATAAGTATTTTTCTTTCCTAAGTGTGGAGTAACACTTTAAAAATGTTAAAAAGGTAGTGTTTGTGTTGTGTGTGTGTGTTAGTAAGGTGACTTGTAGGTATTTAGGTTCTTAGATTTTTAGGTTTTTGTATTTTGGATAACAAAATTTAGTTGTTTCTATAACTTGACACAGCGGCTCAGCGTGTGGTTGTACGCGTGATGGTTGCAGTTCCATTCCTGCTAGGAGCAATAAATTATTTTAATTTTCTCGCTCTGGTGAACAGGTCAAAACACGGCATTGAGTTACTGATGTAACTCAACAAATATTTCAAAAATTAGGCGTATAGTAAATTTTACAACAATTCAATTTGATTAATTATTTAAAAAAATATAGGCAACAGAGTGTTCACCAGATTCCCCCAGCTTTCTTGCTATATGCGGGATACAGCGTGAAGCTGTTTTTTTTTTAAATTTATTTCTACATTAACGATGTTTCAACACTTGCTATATGATGGTACACTGTACTACCCTGACCCGCATACTTAGAACAAGTTTGAATAGTTTCCTGTCCTTATACTAGCTTTAGAATTTTATGTCTGAGGATAATATAATATTATTTTAATTCATAGATAAACATAAAATATGTCTTATTTGTCGGCTGAGGATGATAAGACATGGCGCGGCGTCCAGTTTAGACATTCAGCACGCAATGTCTCGAAAATATGGCGTAAAGGGGGAAAGGAGTGTCTTAACATTAAGTTTCTTCTGCGTACCCTGCTATATACGGGATGCAGTGTGAAGCTAAAAACAGAATCAGGAATGTAAAAAACCTCTTTAAATTATGCGGGGCTCCTGGTAAAGATTTTATTGATTGGGGGCCGTTCAAGTATTACGTAAGCAGTTTTTTTGCAATTTTGGACCCCCCTCTCCCCTATGTCATCAAAAATAAGCAATCCTCTTACCCCCTCCCCCAATGCTTACGTAAACATTGGCATATACATTTTTTTAAGGTATTTTTTATTGATATTTTATTTGTATCTACATATATAAAAGGACATGTTCCCACTGACTGAGATAAAAATCACGCACAGCTGTAACCGCTGATAGTAGAAAACGGGAAATGTGGACAGATTCATATTTACGAATTCTGGAAATCCACTAAGAAGGGAATTTGAAAAATTTTAACCCTAAAGGGATGAAATAGGGGTTGAAAGTTTGTATATAAAAAATAAATGAAAATCAGCACCGATTTTTATAATTTTTTTAATTTAAACTCTTAAAAATATTTCATTGAACACGTGTTTCGTGGTTTATTTTAATTCACCCCCTAAGAGTGCAAATAAGATGTTGAAAGAAAAAATCTTTTTTTTATGGAAAAGAACAAGGCAAACGAGCGTTCGGATCACCTGACGGTAAGTGATTACCGCCGCCCACGAACCCGTGCAACACCAGAGGAGCTACAGGTACGTTGCCGGCCTTTAAGGTGGAGATACCCGTGTCATATCGACCTGGAAACACTGCCGCGGGTAGGCCATTCCATAGTTCCGTGGTGCGTGGAAGGAAGTTCCTACGAAACCGCCCACATCACCTGGATTCGTGGCAATCCCAGTAGTGGACTGCCACGTTTCTACGTGGTGTGGATGATATTTCACCTTATGGCGTACTGTGCGGTTAGAAAATTCGACGGCAGGTAACAGGTCAAACAGTTCTTCAGAACACTCCCCATGATAAATGCGACAAAGAACGCACAGCGAAGAGACGTCTCTACGCAAAGCCAAATTATCAAGCCTTTCACAGATTATTGGGTCCCCAATGATTCGAATGGCTCTAGGTTGTATGCGATCAAATGGTTCAAGCTGATACTGGGGTGCACCAGCCCAGAGATGAGTACTCCATATGAGGCGGAACCTGGGCCCTATATAGGGCCAAACGGTGTTTTTGCGTGAAGTACCGTCTCCCTCTGTTGACGACCCCCAGTTTCTTCGAGGCCAACTTGGCCTTGCTTTCCAGATGATCGCGATACTGGAAGTCAGAGTCACTCGAAACATTAAGGCCCAATATACTGATACTGGGCGCGGCTGTAAGGGGAATGTTCTGAAAGACGTGATACGATAAATGGGATTTTTTTTTATTAACGCGTAAACTTGTGTCTTCAGGGGGTTAAACTGAACTAAGTTCCTTTCACCCTATGAGGAGACATTGTCGAGGGATGCCTCAACAGTAGACACAAGTTTATTTCGGCGCTGTTCAGCGATTTCCGGAGAAAGACATGCTCAGCCGGAGTAAACAGCGTCCACCGTGCTATCATCTGCATAGCAATGAATGCTAGAATCCTCTAACAAGTCATTGATATGCAGAAGAAACAGCGTAGGGGACAGCACGCAGCCTTGGAGAACGCCAGCGTTCACGAGTATATGCTAGCGATCCACTTGCATAAATTCTCGGGAAGCCCATAGGATGGAAGTTTAGCCAGGAGCGCCTCATGCCACACTCTATCAATGGCCTTCACCATGTCCAAACTATCTGCCAGGCCCTCTTCCTTGCTTTCAATAGCCGCAGCCCGGCGGTGGGTAAGATAAACCAGAAGATCACCTGTTGAACGACCATGGCGGAAGCCATATTGTCGGTCATTAATCAATCGGTGATCCTCTAGATAAAACAAGAGCTGGCTATTGATAATGCTTTCCAAGACTTGTGAGAGCAGGGAGGTGATAGCAATAGGCAATAGTTAGATGGATCGGAACCATCGCCTTTCTTTGCGATCGGAGATAAGGGCGCTCTTTTATGGGTCTGGGACTACGCCGACTGAGTAGAAGTGCCGAAACAAACGCGTTAGTACCGGTGTCAGCTCAGGAGCACAAGAACGGAGCACGAAGGGACAGATGCCATCTGGCCCGCTCGACTTGTGGATGTCCAAAGAGGACAGAGCTCGCCTAACAACTGTTTGGTTAAACTTGTGATGGTTGACGGCGTTGTTCCTTGGTCATCCAAAGTCGAGTTTGAGGTAAAGAGAGCGCCCAGGAGATCGGCTTTCTCTTTTGCCGTGTGGACCAAGATGTCATTTCCCGTGCGTAATGGCGGAAGCAAAGGCTGGCTAAAGTTGCCAAGTGCCGCCTTTGAGAGCGCCCAGAACTGATGAGTTCCAGACGCTCTCAAGCTTCTCGCCAATTTTGGCGATATGCTCGAACCTTGCTCTGGCAATTTGCCGCTTAAAGAACCTAGAGGTTATACTTCCTTTTTGAGGTTTTTACCTCCGGATCCTTAGTAACCAGTGCCTCAGCCTAGATTTAATATGCCTCGCGTTTGCTAGAGGCAGCAAGCTTGCTAGACGTATCACCAAGGGTGTGACTTGTCACCGATTGGCACTACAGTGCTAGGAATATAAAGTTCCATGCCCTGTAGAACCACGTCGGCAACAGCAGCAGCACAGGTACTAGGATTATCAGAAGAGAAGCAAACCGGCCCCTAGGGATAAGATGGGTAAAATTTACGCATCCCATCCCAATCTGCTGACTTGTAGTGCCAGACGCGACGAGTTGCGGGTGATCTGCAGCTGCAGTGGTTAAAAGTGACGAGGCAAAGCGCGGCGTTGAGTTCCGCCACTCAACACGTAATGGCTTCAGAGCTCGGCGGAAAGTGGGGAACGGAGTATCTTAACACTACGTTCTCTCTGTGTGCGTGATACAACGTGAAGCTGATTTACCTCAAAGGAGCATCGACGACAACCTGGTACTGTTCCGGATGTGAAGTCAGCAGAAGGTCCAATAAAGAGGCATAGTGGTTGTTGGTTGTCTACGTCCGGGAGTCGCGTTAGTGACTCAACCAATTGGGACAAATCCAGCCCTCCCCGCGTGGTCCAAGCCAACTGGCATTGTGCACATTAAAATCGCCAAGTATCACGACCTCAGCGCCAGCTCAGCTTAAGTCGCCACAGATTTTTATAAAATTTGAAATTCAGACTCTTGACAATGTGCCATTCCCGCTAAATCAGTGGATTCAATCAGTCGCGTATACAGTCACACGATTTTATATTTGTATATAACAGAAAATTTACCACAGTAAATTTTTATTATACCTACATAGTGGTCCCTGCTACCAAGAATGATAAAAAAATGGTCCTTGATGAAGAAAGGATTGGGAACCCCTGCGCTAAATAGATAATAATAATAATAATATAATACTTTATTGCACAAATAAAAAGAAGAATAAAATACAGTACATTATAAAAACGAATAACAAGTGTGCAATGGCGGCCTTATCACTAAAAGCGATCTCTTACAGGC
>DWQW01008407.1:0-13992 GCA_018249695.1 Heliconius erato demophoon
ATACGGCAAACCTGTCTAAATCTTGTTGCAAGAGATTACAATCATTCACTAATTCAATTTTTTTATATATTTTTAAATCATCTGCATACATTAAGAAACTACAATGGTGTAAACAAGTAATGACATCATTATAAAAAATATAAAATAAGATAGGGCCAAGTCTAGATCCTTGTGGCACTCCTGAATGTAAAAAAAATGTTCTTGACTCATAACCCCCAAGTACTACATTCATTTGTCTGTTTTGCAAATAACTTTCCAACAATCTAAGTACTTTCCCATGTACTCCATATTTATAAAGTTTACTCAATAAAAGTTTATGATTTACTACATCAAATGGAAATATAAATTTAAATAAATATTCCATTTCTTTGAATGGATATTGAATCCACAACCAAGAGTGTACGTGTGAAACCGAAAATTTAGCGGAAAATTTAGAACGGAGTATCTTAATAATAGGTTCCATAGGGAGTTAAGGAGCGCTATCCTGACAATGACTTTAAAACATAATATGAAAAATTCTATTTTTTCCTGTGCCTGCAGGAATTTCAGGAAATCCTTTCTTAGGGGAACATCCTTATACTCCTTAAACATATACTAAAGTTCAACTTTCAAATTTTCACCAGTAATTTCGTCTGTTTATCATCTGTCATTTACTCAGTAACGGAATAGAATACATATATTATATAGATAGTAAATAATATTACAGAAAAGCTGTAAAGTCACAACTAATAATAATTTCTAATAGACTGACGTGTCGCGATAAAACTTTGTCAATCTCGAGCTTCGATACCTGCTTTTGTCATCGACGGTTTGAAACGGCTCATTTATCTTCGTTTGTTTTAGATTTTGTTTTATGGATCCGACGGATATCGTTAAAAGTTTGACATGCAATTTGCAGATTATACGTTATGATTTCTGATATTAACTATGGATTTCGTACATTGTGTGGAAAAATAATATATTTCTATTCTTCGTGTGTAAACTAGGTGTCGGTTTTTTTAGGTTATGTTTAAATAGTGTTAATTTAGAAGATGAACTTAATTCAATGCAACTTTGATTGCGAAGACTTAAATTATTTCCTTAAGGGAAAGACTGTTAGTAACTCAGCAATATAAGAGTACTATTTTTTATACAGCAAAATGGACTGACGATTTAAAGGAGGTGGCTCATAGATTATGTTCAGTAGTGGGTATAGGCTAGAAAAAGAATTGTGTTCGTAAAAGATAAAATATCAATTATTAGAGGCCAGTCGTGGCGTAGGGACACAAAGTGTGACTGTAAAATCGACTGGTTGTGGGTTCGATCCCCACTCGAGGATATTAAATATTTATTTACATTTATATTTTTATTTCTTCACTCTGGTGTCAAGGCAAAACGAGGCGTTGAGTTCCGCCACTCAACACCCAATGCATCCAGAACTCGGCAGAAAGTGGGGAACCCTGCTGTGTGCGAGATACAACGTGAAGCTTATAAAATATTAAATTATATAACTAGGGCCTTAAAGCTACTATAATTTAATATACTACATTTTGTAATATATAACATTATTTATTCTTCATGGTATTCATTTTAAGAAACCAATTATTTACTGAAAGTCCTTCGGTCCCACTTATATAAAAGTGTAATTACAAAGTGATAATGGCATGAAAAGTAAGGAGAGGGGCGCATTAAAGTCGCAAATTTAATAAACTTCTTTTTTGTTTCCTCAAATTCTCAAAGTCAAGTTGACAGACATTATATTGTTTTAAGAGGAAAAATATGAAGGAAATTCTTTTTAAAGGCGCTAAAATTGTTTATAGTGCTTTTATTTATCAATCAACTAGTCTTATTTATGGATGCCCAGTTTTGTAGCCAGTCGTGGCTTAGAAGCAAAAGCGTGCCATTCTAAACGTGACAGGTTGTCGGTTCGATTCGCACTCGAGGAATTGAAATGTTTAATATTTTTATTTTCTTGTGTTGATAACGAGGCAACGAGTTGCGTTGAGTTACGCGACTCAATTCGCAATGCCTCCAGAATTCAGAGGTAAGTTGGAAACGGAAGTGTCGTGATGAAAACGGATGTCTTAATACTTGGTTCCTTCTGCGGAATGCAGCGGTTTATCTACCAAAGCGGGGAAATGAAAATTAAATCAAAATCATTAAATCGACTGTAAAATCGACTGGTTGTGGGTTCGATCCTTACTTGAGGAAATTAATGATTTATTTACATTGATATTTTCATTTCTTCGCTCTGGTGTCGAGGCAATGCACGGCGCTGAGTTCCGCCCCTCAGCCCACAATGCCTCAACGGCAACAGAACTCGGCGAAAAGTGGAAGGAGAACGGAGTGTCTTAGCACGAGGTTCCCTCTGCCTACTCTGCTGTGTGCTATTTTAAACCATTAACAAGGATAATTTATACTCGTACACGTTTAAAACATATACATTTTTTTTATTTAAAAAAATAATTAAAACTACACTTAATAGTTTAAAAGAGCGATAAAGACATTTGTAATATTTCTCTTTAGTAGTATACTTTACATAGGAACCATCGACAAGGTCTCTAACTTCTATGTTTTTCTAATAAATTTAATGTTTTTTAAATAATTTTTAGGTATATTACGCAATTTTATTATGGAAGTCTTATAGTTTCTAATTTACCTCTTTTTCTTATTCTCTATTTTCTTAAGCTATTGTTTCTAAATGATTATCAGATTTCTTATGTAAATCAAAGAAAAGAGATAAGTTATTGTGACTTCAGAGCTATACTTTTAATATAAACAAAAAGTGAATTGTAATAAATAATATTTTTATTTTTAATATAAGTGAAATTATTCGTACTTTAATACCTAATATTTTTATTAAATATTTAAATATCGTTATTTTTAGATCTTATGCCAGCTCAGAAAAAATACATATTAGTAGTTACAATTTTTGTAACTTGGAATTAGAAGTATAAAACTACGAATTTGACGCTTAAAAGTATAAATATATAGAAAAACCATTATACGATACATAACAATATAATATATAACAGTACCAAATTGCATCACATCCTTGATTTACAACGATTTATCGACGTTGAATCGCACCACATTGATAGTACCCAGTCAATGGTGGAGATAAATAGTCGGGCTTTGAATGCTTAACAAATGGTCTTAACGCCTCAGTCTACGTGGACACGTTTTACGTCGGACCTGCATCACTCTACACAATGCCTTTAGATACTAAGGTTATTTATGAGTGACATTTTTCTCCTTTTCCGTATAAAATTGAATGTAACGATTGTTGGATGTGAGTGATGGTGGAATTTATTGTACGGAATATTTTTTTTTTGGTAAATGTTTTTAAATGGATTGTTAAATTGTTTTGGGTCAAATTTGTTTTTTTCTGAAAATAATACTATGTAAAAAAAAATCAGCTTCTCGCCGTATCCCGCACACAGCAGGGTAGGCAGAGGGAACCTAGTGTTAAGATACTCCGTTCCCCACTTTCTGCCGATTTCTGGAGGCATTGCTTGTTGAGTGGCAGAAATCAACGCCGCGCTTAACCTCGATACCAGAGCGAAGAAATGAAAATATAAATGTAAATAAATATTTCACTTCCTTCTTCTTCCTTGGCTCATTCATTGTCCTCGGGTTTGCCATACGCTTACGTAACTTATAAATTTAAGGAATTAAAATGGGATTCCTATAACATATACAATAACATAAAAACCTATCAAGTGCTTTAGAAGAAATAAGGCGTGAAATATATAGTTTCTTTACTTTGATAATATGAAACTAAAGACTTAATATTACGAAACAAAAAAAATCGTTTACAACACTTTAATACAATATTGCGTGTTGCTCTAAACATCGATATCTCGAATGACCCTGAATATAAATGGAGCGACGTTTTAATCAGTATCGTTTCATGCTTTTGTTAAAAATTATATTGTTCGTTTGCGTGTATTTATTAAGTTTCAATCTTTCAATCCACTGTGTATTGAATCTTAAAATAAAATCTTATTATATAATATTACATAATAGTACGTTATTTAACGTTATCTGTATGTATATATACCGTTAGCAGTGAGTATACCTATAACCTAAATACCAATATTTTGTGTGGTAGAGTCACGTCGCCAGCAATGGCAACACGCATGGGCAGACTCAACCGGATCATTACCACCCCCGGCATTTAAAACCGGCGTTAAGTAGTGGCTTTATGTCACTGCGTTTCGCATCAGGTAATGCCGGGCACCGGTGCCCAACCCACCTTACAGGCAGGCAACGCGCCTGTAGCTCCTCTGGTGCTGCACGGGGTCGTGGGCGGCGGTAGTCACTTACCATCAGGTGACCCGAACGCTCGTTTGCCTTGTCTTTTCCATAAAAAAAAAAAAAATTATTACTTTTGTAGGATAAAATAATATTACTAATAGTGTACATACACAAAAATTCATTTAAAAAGGTTACTTACTAAGAATTAAATATATTTTAAGTAATAAACTATTATATTAATAAATAACCTATCCTTACATTATCTTAGTAATATACATAAAGCTTAAGTGGGAAACTAAGCTTTTCTCTAGTTAAATAATTTCATATTAAACAGATTAATTTAAGTTATCAACTTCTGTCAGGTAGGCGTTTTATTATTTTATGAAAACTCAAATTTTTAGTCATTGCTTGATCGAAAATAAATCAGCTTCACGCTGTATCCCGCACACAGCAGAGTAGGCAGAGGGAATCTAGTGTTAAGACACTCCGTTTCCCACGTTACACCGAGTTCTGGAGGCATTGCGTGGTGAGTGGTGGAACTCAGCGCCGCGCTTTGCCTCGACACCAGCGCGAAAAAATGAAAATATAAATGTAAATAAATATTTCACTTCCTTCTTCTTCCTTGGCTCATTCATTGTCCTCGGGTTTGCCATACGCTTACGTAACTTACCTCCAATATCATTGATGTATTTGACGGTTGTTATTTGTTCATATTTTAGTAAATTTAAGTAAATAAGACCTAACCTAAAACTCTACAAATCATTATATATATTATAAAAGAAAATAAAAAGAAAATAATCCAAAATATCCAATAGTTATCATTAAGAGACTTTATTAAATCGGAATAATATAATAAAAATGCAGTGTTCTTTTAAAATCATTTCATAATTTATTTCAATTTAGTTACAACTTACAATTGAACGTCATTTAGTGCACCCATAGATTAATAAATTCATATTAAAAAATTACATGAGCAATTTATTTATATCGATACATACCTCACTAACAAAAGGGAATAATCATAATTAGAGATTTTTTGTACAAAAGAAATAGACATTCCCTAAGACGAAACTTTAGTTATATTTTTTTTAAAACAAAATAAAATAATCCCCCTTTGTTAGTTGTCTGTCAATACTTCGCATTATAAAGATATCCTTTTTAAAATATTAATATAAAATTAAAAAATTAAACTGTTCGAAATAAAAAAAAAATAGATCATATAACGAGTCCGAGTGACAAAATTACACGCATCACTTAAGTTTTTATATAATATGTAGATATAAGTTAAATATTAATAAAAACAGTATCTTTTTATTATAACAATCGTATCATTTATTACTTAGTTGCACACGGTCAATATGTCAATTTTTTTTAAATAATATAGCACTATCTAATAACCAATAATTTACTATATTTTCAAGTGCTTCTTAACATTTTTCATATTTCATATATTTATAATTTATTGTAGAAAATAAGACGACTGACATGCTTCCTGTTTCATTTACTTTTTTATTTAATTATTGAAAATAAAATTTTCAAAATTTGAAAAACTTTAATAAAAAAATCATCACTGGGCAACTTATTTACTATTTATTTTTGTTTATTCATAATTTTGTACATTAATTACATATTATCTAAGAACAAATTAAAATATATCTTATAATTTTCACAATGAAAAAAAAATCGTATCAAAAGTAAAATGGCGAATCTGGAATTTATCTGTCTGTATATTTACTTTGAATGTTCACAAAAATTTAGTTTTTAAACAAAAGTTTCAACATTTGTTTTGGTGGATTTTTTGCGCGATCGATTTCTGTTGCTGAGATCAATATCTCTAGATTAGTGGAAATTAGAGATTAGAATGACAAACTAGCCGTCAGTGTCTATAAAAATCATCCTGTGGCCTCCATATTCAAAATTCCAAAATAATAATTTAATAAGTAAAATATGAACAACAATATGTATAATAAATATCAATTATTTTGATAGTATTATATAAATATCAATAATCAATATTTAATTTGTTAAATAAAATGATAATTGAGATAAAAAATATACATAAATAATTTATTTTGCATTTAGCCAGTCATCAGAATATCGGATAATTTTGAAAAAAATCTTTATAACAAATGAACTTAAATAAATAATTTCTGAATAAAATATATCAACTGTTTTAAAATAAGACCACAAAATGATTTTATATCACTCATTTCATATTTTTTTATAATAGAAAATATTATTATTGTTACATTTTCATGAAACAAATGAATTTGTTTCAATAAAATTAATTGTGTCTTTCAATAATTCAAATATATTACAAATAATTTAGACTAACTTTTAATAGTTTTCATTGATTATTATTTACAAAGACGAATGGTTGGTAAAAGTTGAATGGTACGAATATTAGAGATTGATAAATAATATGTTTTTTTTGGTAATATTCATAATAAAACATGGTGGGACGTTATTTTATTTACATTCAGTCGTAGCAGTGCTAAAATAACTATAAAAAGTTTAAATAATAACTATTCTAATAACATAAAAAAATCGTAGAGCAACGCGGAGGGAAGTAGCTATAGGCTGGCGTGTCCGTCTGTCCCAGCAGGAGGTCACATGGATGTGCGCGTATAATAAAACTAATTGCCTTGAGCACACGCGAGACTAAATTTAGTACCATTTTTGAAGTTTACAAAAAGGTAACGTTTTCAAGAGACGCAAGTTCAAAGCCCGTTACGTTAAATTTTTATATATTTTTATGTTTTTTAAGAAGTAATGTTTCATGTATATGTGATATTTAAACTACCTATAGCATCATTACTTTTACAACTTTAAAAAGATTAAAAAATATATTTGTTGCGTTTTTTCGGGCTTCTTTATTAGCCTTAACGGTTTGCTCTTACAGTAATTAAATATCGGCCGTGCAACTGTTTTTGGGTTTTTTGCTATCACTGAGTGACGGTACGATCGATTTACATATATTTTTTGTTGATATAAAATACATGTATATGTCGTTTTTGGAACAATTTAATTTATTCAACATAATAACAAGGAAATATGTAACTTAAGTTAATTTTAAAAGGTTGTCAAAGTGCCCTTTTTTTCATATGTAAATTTTGTACACACTGTTAGAGGACATTCCCCCCGCAATAAATGAGAGACAGTTTTGTATAGAGGAAAATAGCTATAGCTACTTCCCTTATATATAACTATTTTTATTAAACATAATAATTTAAAGCATGCTAAATAATTAATTTAGTATTATTTTGTTTAAATTGGTCAATAACTAAATTAAATATTTATAAAGTAAAATTTTTAATTATTAGAAGTAAATATTTTACTACTAAGTCGATGATTCACGTCAATCATTTGAAGAATTAATCTAATATTATCTAAACCTATATAGTATTTTTTTACAACAAAATCGACTTTTAGTCGAATTTTATTTACAATTTCGGCAACATTCCAAAAATACATCGTGGACTTTAAACAATTCTGTATAGTAAATAATTAATTGTAAAACCAAATATAAATAATTCTTCAACACATCTATTGAATTCACTATTAGTTTTAAATTTAAAATTATTCTAATATTTTTTTTAGAAACAAAACATTTTCATAATATCTATCTATATCTAAAAAAAATATATAAATAATACTTTTAAATTTACGTAAATCCTGTTTTAGTATAAAATTATTTACATAATATATTTATTTTAGTTAAACACAGCTCTCTTGATGGGCGGCGAGTAACGGCGTTCGTGTCGTTACTACTTCTCGATGTGATCTTATAGTGCCGTTTTGATGTTCATTCTGAAATAAAATATATGGTCAATATTTTATATAAAATCGTTATTATTTTATAGTAATCAGCTTCACGCTGTATCCCGCACATAGCAGGGTAGGCAGAGGTAACCTAGTGTTAAGACACTCCGTTCCCCACTTTCTGCCGAATACTGGAGGCATTGCGAGTTGAGTGGCAGATATCAGCGTCGCGCTTTGCCTCGACACCAGAGAGAAATAAAAATATAAATGTAAATAAATATTTCATCCTCGAGTGGGGATCGAACCCACAACCAGTCAATTTTATAGTCACACTCTGTGCCTCTGCGCCACAACTGGCCTCGATTATTTTAAAGTAAGAAGATGAATATATTACTATATCTTTCAGATAATTATCTGTCCATTGTACTGTTAAGTAATTTTATATGATTTATACTAAAGTTATTTTATTGGTAGAATGTTTTAAGTATTATATTATTTAATTAAGGCCAAATCAAAACGCCAAATAGTTAGTTTATTATAATTTGATACTCGTAGATTTATCAGAATACCGATATTGAATACTATCAAGAATAAAAGTGGATCCAGATTTAAGATATTAATAAATTATCATTTTTGTTACATTTATCTTTGTTTTTTTTTTTTGAATATTTTTTTTTGTTTGTTTAAAAAATGTATGTTTTACGAATATGTTTATGCTTTTTCCCGAATTGACCCTCCGTTCTCCACCTTTAACCCAATTTTGTGTGTTGAGTGATGGAAATCAACGCCGCGTTTGTCTAATAGATCAGATAAATTATTAATTGTATCTCCAGAAATATATATTTTTTGCGAAAATAATCCAAAGCTAAAGTGTCAAAATACACAATTATAAAGTTTCTGCAATTTTCAAAACAATTCAAATTATTAAACAATAAAAAAAACATAATTTCGAGCTCTCAGATGAAATATTTAAATCTTATCAAATTTACTATCTATTAATATTTTGCTACGATGAGATTTGTCTGTGTTTTTAAAAAGGATCCATTTCAAAAAACATATCATGTGTAACTCCTAATATTAAAATTAAAAAAAAAATAAAATTAAATCAGCTTCACGCTGTATCCCGCAAACAGCAGGGTAGCCAGAGGGAACCTAGTGTTAATACTCTGTGTTCCTCTCTTTCCGTCAAGTTCTGGAGGTATTGCGTGTTGAGTGGCGGAACTCAACGCCGCGCTTGGCTTGACAGCAGATCGAAGAAATGAAAATATGAAAGTAAATAAATATTTCTTTTCCTCGAATGGGGATTGAATCCACAACCAGTCAAGTTACAGTCACACTTTGTGCCCCTGCGCCACGACTGGCCTCTAAATAATAAAAGTTTAACAATTTAAAAGATTCTGTAATACTATCAAATGAAACATAGTCATTTTATTTTTGTACGTAAATATAAGCCACTGTTCCATTGCTCATCTACTTGATTAAGTGACAATTCAGTATGAAGCGCGAAAATTCTAGTCAGACGGCTTTACGAATGCCTTGTATATCTTTTTTATCGGGTGGAAATTAATTCACACAGACCACTGGCACGTAGATTTTTTGTCTGTCGAGCATTTCTATTGAATTTATTTTACACAATGGCAGGTACTGGCGAAGATGTCACGTGAGAATGAAGAAGAAAGTGCTCAACTGGTTTGGGCACCTCGAACGAATGAGTGATGAAAGAATAGCAAAAAAGATTTATAATAGAAAAGTGAGCGGTAAGAGAGTCAGGAGGAGATTTCGGTTGACCCTCGAAAACACAGTACCAAAGATACTGGAGGAAGGTCACATAAGAATTATGAGGAGAAGAAGAGGTAGATGATACTGGACGACGTCAAAGAGGTATGCAAAGACCACAGCGTTTGGCGCTCCGTCCCCTCCGACTACCACGCTAGGGATAAAGCGTGAAATTAAGTGAAGTTATAAGCTCAAAAGAGGGATATTATAAGCTCAAGCACTATCTGAGCTAATGCTAGTCCAATGAAATCTTCATATTACGCTCAATGCTACTATATACTGACTTTGCTTGCATTCCACCAACGGCCTGTCCATTGCGTCAAGCATCCTAATATATCCTTTTAGCTTTGGTACTATGACAAAATTAACGGAATAGCCACTGCAATAATTTGATTACCTAATTGAAAGTTATACAAATATATTTTTTAGCTTCACGCTATGTGAAGTGCTAAGACACTCCGCTTCCCACTTTCCACTGAACATTCGAGGCATTGCGTAAGGTTTCCTCTGTCTTTCCTGTTGTGTGCGGAATACAGCGGGAAGCTAATAAAAAAAATATTTTTTTTCCACCCAATCCATATTAAACTAAAACACCTAATACATACTTACTAAGCATACAAAACTATGAATGCAGGCCAAGAAATGTGCGATTGTTCTGAAACAATGCCCTAAATCTGCCTGTTCTTGTTTTGTTCCATGAGTGCATCTTTGTGCTCAAACGGTATACCTATTGTACTAGATAAGAAAAATAATAGCCATATTTCGAGATAAATATTCTGTTGTCGTATAAGAAAATAAGTGATAGATTCACTCAATATCCAATGCCCTAAGAATTAAGCGGAAATTGGGGAACGAAAGTGTATTAATGGGCTACAGAGCTTCTAAACACTAGGTTCCCAGGTTCCCTCTGACTATTCTGCTATGCGCGGGATACAGCGTGAAGCTAAAGAAAGCCAATTAAAATACAGCTGGCTTATATACCTATGAATAAACAAGTAAATACGAATATACCAGACCAACCGCTAATCAAATGTGGATGCCGACGGAATGCTTTCTGAAACAGTGTTCTAAATCTGTCTGCTCTTGTTTTGTTTTAGTCCGCTTCGCTTTTAATCCGTACTAACATTCTATACTATGTCAGCGTTTTGTATTAAATGTATTGGTTTTATGCTATCTATCTTGATTGCGATGCGATTTATAATATATTCTATATGAAAAAATATATTTATAAAAGTTATATTTTCTTTGTTGTACTCATATTATAAAAAAATGTTATAAAGAGTAAATTAATATATAATAATAGATTGAATGTTTTATACAATTCAGTGGTTTGATCAGCTATGATTTTTATTTTTCAATTTATACTACAATTTTCTACACGTAATAGAATAGAAGTTGTTTCATTTGCTCTGCACAGATTATAAAACAATATTATAAGAATGAAGGTTATATACAAGAAAATAATTAAAAAATGAGTAACTTGCTCGAGGTTTCGCCTACATTTATTAAGAAAATTATTAACTTTTTCTCAGATAATTTCAGCTATCAGTTACAGCTTTATTTTTATTTTATACAATTTAATGTCAAATATTCTAAGCTTAACCGTACTGAGAAAGATATTGGGACAAAAATTTAAGCATTTTAAAACTTGTGAATTTTTAGTGTCTCTGACTACTCCGCAAGGGATAAAGCGTGAAGCTAAGTTAAGTTTAAGTTAAGTTTGAGTTAAGTTTAAGTTAAGTTTAGATGGGATAAATAAAAAAAAATATTTTTAAAAATAAAATTTATTACAATAATGTCACAATCTCAATCAATCAATTAAATTTAATAAATACATAGCAACTGTTATTTATATACAAAATTAAAATATATTTGTATATATTGATATAATAAAAATAATATAATAATACTACATAATTATAATATACAATTTTATATATTATTTCAAACTTACTGGTAACTCGTGTGGTGTAGACGGTGAGGCGGGGGAGTGGGAGCGCGCGAGGCTGTGACAGCTGGTGGAATTCTTCGTTTCCGATTTCGCCACTACAGTTGAATACTGGGGAGGTTCCGGTGGACAGTCTATACCTACAAATACATAATAATATAAATAATTATAAAATACGTAGCCACATGGTACAGCGTCTGGCTGTAAACGCGATGAGTGTAGGTTCGATTCCTTTTCTTGGAGATTTTTTTTTTTTTTATTTTCAAGCTCCAACTACAAGACAAACGCGAAATTCAACACACGCAATGTCTCGAAATTTAAAGTGAAAATGGGAAGCGGCGTGTCTTTTCTTGTAGTTTTGTAAGATTCATATATAAATGATATTTTAATTCATTTTCTTATTGTGACTTGCATACAGTATTTAAATTTTATGAATAATATTGAAACGCTTAAAAATAAAAGGTAAAGGATCGAAAATAAAATAATGGTACATTGTATGGGAAGCTCGAATTTCGCTTTTATTAAAAGTATTTTTAATTATTCAAATTGTAACATAGTATCAAAATTAAAAATGAATATAAGAGAATGCTTGGATAAATATGCCAATTAAAATGTATTGAAAACTGATGTAAATTTTCAAACATAAGCAAAATTTAAATCTACGTGTTATTGAACATCTTTTTTTCTTATTGCACAATACGGAATTATTTAAAAAAAAGGGTAAGTTTTTTGTTCTTTCTTATTTAATTGTTGTATTGAAATGTTTAATATTTTCTTTTTTCACTCTGGTAACCAGGTAGAGCACGGCGTTGTGTTTGCCACTCAACACGCAATGCGTCCAGAATTCGGCGGAAAGTGGGGAACGAAAATATCTTAATGAAAATAGCACTTTGTTCCTACCATATACACACAGATAAACCTGGGAACCTAGTATTGAGACATTTATCAACACTAGGTTTCCAGGTTCCTTCTGTCTACCTAGCTATGTGTGGGATACAGCGTAAGCCTATCATGTTTTCGTGTTTCACTAATTTACTCACAAATTTTATTATTATAAATTAGGTAAGAGATTTAAAATCTTCACACTAATCTCCTCATATTTGCTTCACACAGAAAACCAACCCGCTAACACTATCCAAACGACAAAACCTAAAAACTAAGCCACTCATGTATAAACAAACAAACATACAAATCACTTCCAATTTAATTTAATTTATTTAAATGTTATATGTAAATACAAGGCTTAGACAACAATCTAGAACGCTACGAAGCTTACCGCGTATAATAGCTACATCAGTTTACAGTAACAATTCTATACGTGGGTAGTTAAGTGGATACTGTGTTATGTCAGAAGATATGCCATTTCAACTACTATATAAATAAACGTATTTTATATATTATTTATTATATTGGAAATATGTAATTTCCTGCTTTATATGGTGCTGTATGTTCATTTCGGTGATAAAGGTTATCGTGGCTCAGTGACTGAAATCGTGATGATTGTAGGTTTTATTCCGTATTAAAAATGATGAAATGTTTTTATTACCTCGCTGTAATGCCTCCATTAGTTGGGATTAGAGGTATCATAGTGGGAACGGAGTGTTTTAACACTAGGTATGTAGTTTCCCTATGACTATCCTGATATGTAAGTACAACGTGAAGTGGAAATAAATAAGGTTAATAAGGCTGATATAATATCAAAATTTCCTTTCTCCAGGAATTACGGAAAATACATAAAAATATGTATACCATTTTACATACCCTGAAAACTGTAAAATGGTTCATCACGATCAGTTTAACTGAAATATTAAATTTTTGCGAAAAATATAATATTTTATATATTATAAATGTAACTAGCTTATTTTACTTTACATATTCATTTTAAAGTAAAATTTCGCGGCACATGCGAGTATATAGTGCGGTAATGAATACGGTTGGTTTTCCGCAAAAAGCTTAATGAATGTATTAAAATGCAAGAACTATACATACATATATTCATATGAAATATTGTGGAATTACACTGTAGTGAATATTATCTTTTAACAAAATTAATTAATAATAATAATAATACATGTAAATTCCTATTTCATTCGATATTAATATTATATACTTACACTAAATTCTATTTTCAAATTTACTTAAAACTAAACTGTTAATATTTATATTTATTATAATTCATCCGCACGCAGCGCATTCGCATGACAAACTTGTTTCGAGTTTTTTTGCTGTGCGTGACGTAGCCTGCTTGCTAGCTACGAGTAAAGAGT
>DWQW01008408.1:0-13992 GCA_018249695.1 Heliconius erato demophoon
AATCAATGTACAAAATTTAATCACAATCGGAGCCAGTGAGTACAGCCGGTGGTTAATTGAGCATCCTTTCGTAGTTAGCCTTTTGTAAGCCGCAGATTATACAATAGTTACATCTTAACATAAAATAAATTTCAGTTCAATAAACCAGAAAATTTTATGATCTTAAGTCATATTTTACATAAGTAAATAAATTTTCTTATTTAAAAAATCGTTAATATCATATAATTATAAAAAAAACCATTTATTGAGGCCCTCGTGGCGGAGTGGATAGTGGGGTAATGATTAAATTAAATTTATTTTCGTTTCCTCGTTTTCGTTTGGTTTTCGTTCCACCATTCAATACGTATTGTCTCGAAAATTAGTACGGTCCGTGGGGAAATAGCGGGATAGAGCTTAAAGTTAAAACACCTCATAATCATTTTTTTGATGAATGATTTCCCATTCATATTACGTTTGAAGGGGAAGTAATAAAATTTCTATATTATTTTAAATTAGCTAAATTTAAGATTAATGTAATTATTATATTTATATTCTTTTTATATATAAAATATAGCCTCCGTAAGCAAAACTTCTCATTTACTAACTAACTTTACTGTATTTCCAGTTCAGTATTTTATAAATCGTAATAATATGCGAAGTCTAGCGCTACATATAAATGAATTTACATTACAATCATATAAATGGTCTGCCACTTGTTAATATAACGACTTCCTTCTAGACTAGCTATCTTGTTTGTAGTGAGCAATATACCTACATCTGGTTGCGATTTCTTCTTTTCTTGTATTTCATTGCATTTCATCTATATATCTAACTAGCAAGCCACGTGCGGCTTCGCCCGAATAAATATATTGTACTGTTATATGCAAATTAGTCCACCACTCGTCGTACCTAATGCCTCCAGAATTCACCAAAAATTGGGGAGCGAAGTGTCCTAACACTAGGCTTCCCCTGCGTACCCAGCTACATGAATGATACAGCGTGAAGCTAAAAAAAGGTGATTTTGTGATTTTCTACTCGACAACATCAATACATATAATAAAGCAGTAAAAATGGCGCGTCTGTATATTGAATATATTTACAAAATAATACTTGAAGGGGTTTTAGGGACAGTAATAGAACCCAAATCCACAAAAAAATTGTCTGTCTGTTTGTTTTTTTGTTTGTACGCACCAATCTCCGGAACTATTAGACGGATTTGAATGAAACTTTTTTTTTATATAGCTATTAAGTCTAGGCAACATATAGGCTACAGTTTATTTTGAAAATCTGGATACCTGATGTGGAACCTTGACAGCCTGTCTAAACTATAAGAGATATAAATATACTGCCTTGGGAAAAAATTAACAACATGACAAACAATTTCCACCCACATAACTAAAGGAACATACAAAATAAAGGAAGAAAGAAGCCCCGGGCGGGCCGCTAGTATCTAATAATAAACTAACAAAATCTCATTTTCGAGAATGTCGCTCCCATCCATATCATACCGAAAACGCTATCCGAAACACAATCACATACTCGTATATGTAACACAGAGCTCCAACTAATCGAGAGCGTGTAATCAAAATAAATTTCGACCAATATATAGTTTTAGAAGCATCGGTATCGGTATCCTAAAAGCGTTCAGCACTGGCAGCTATTAATTTAATCGTGTATATTGCAATTGACCGCAACCGCAGTCGCGTCCTGCCCCGAGCCTTGTGATGTACCGACCATTGCTGTTTCATTTTAGTGCACGTTTAAGACTGATTTTGCGATTAGATTATAATAAATCTGAAATGTATTAGTATTTTAAAGTAGAGGTTGTTTCGTAGAAGAATATATACATATTAAAGCTTATTTGTATGTTTGTCCGCGTGTTTTTCGTCATGAATTGACACTACTGGCATATTATTATTTTTTAGCTGGAGCCTGTGTTCTGGATATAACAGGGAATGCAGAACTTTGGTAAGAAACTCTATTCTCCATTAAGACACTTCTTTTCTCCTCTTTTTGTGCCATTGAGAGACGCATATTGAGAGGCGGACCTGAGAGCCATGAGCCCATGAGCGAGAAAAACAAAATTATTAATTCCCTGGAGCGGGCGGGAAAAAAAAAATCTATTTAAATACTAACCCTAAATTCTGTACCGTAAAAGAAAGTAAAATATAGGTATATTTAACATTTTTAAAGTGTTATTCCACACTTAGGAAAGTAAAATACTTATTTAGAAAACGTATAAAAACTTTGAACATAGCGGGACTCGAACCCGCGCCTCCTGGAACCGACCAGGCGCTCTGACCACTAAGCCATACATTCTCATCAGGCGTCGAAATTTTTATACGCTTGTTACATCTTATTTATGTTGTCAGCATCTCTGTAGGGAGATTTTTACAAAATTCCGCTACGCCAGGAGGCGCGGGTTCGAGTCCCGCTTCGTTCAAAACGTTACTACGTTTTTATACATTCTCTAAAGAAGTAAGTAAAAAATAAATTTCATTTTACATTCTTAAAAACAAAATAATCCTATCACTTAAAAATTCACAAATAACATTGTCCTTATAAAACCGTCGCGTTGTCGGCTACGGGCTTGCTCTGCGGTGGTTATTAATCTAATCGCTTCTGCATCGCGCCGCAGGCGTTTTGAGGGCTGATCTGACGATTATGAGGTTGCAGGTCTAAATAAGTATAATAGAATAGTTATTGTTTCAATTATTATTTTTTTTTTTATTCCACAGTAGTTCTATAGTAGTTGTGGGTTTGATACTCGTTCGAAGGAATGAATTATATACATTTCTTAGCTCTGTTAAGGTGAAGCTGCCTCTGTCTGTCTACCCAGCCTTACGCGGGATACAGCGTGAAGCTAAGAAAAGATGTGTATTTTAATATCGTTTCAACCATATCCACACTGTCAAACGAGTAATTTAACTTAACTTAACTTAGCTTCACACTGTATCCCTAGCGGGATAGTCAGAGAAAACGGAAAAATAGTCAAAAGAGTAAAACTAAGAAATAAACAAATAATTTAATTCCACCGTACATAACCTATTATTTATTATATGTATAGAAATCTCTAACAATTAGTTTCAAATGTTCTAATATAAAACATTTACAATGTACACCGCAAGCGCAGCGGGCCACAGCCTTTGCTAATCATCGGTAGCCACAGCAGTGGACGCAACGGGCGAATGCGACCGACAATCCGACCACCGCAAATACTGACGCACGACAGGTTGATACTGAACTACTTTGTTGATTAGAGTCTTGAACGGAGAGAAATAGAATGTGGAAAAGAAATAGAAAATGTTTTTTTTTCATAGAACATATTAACAGTGACGGGTATTGTAATACTGTATGTGCTAAACATTATATATTTATAGTAATTACAGTAATTTCTTATTATAATAGTTTTGCATATTGAAGTGTATTTATTTGTAAGTTTTATCTAAATTTGTTTAAGATTGAATGAGTAGGTTATAAATGGAGAAAGACTTTGATCATAATCTTAACAAATCTTATCACTCACACGCTAAAGGTGCACTAGGTTCTACCTAGAGATCCTGTTGAGAGGACCTAGTTTCAAAACCTTCATCCTTACTTCGAACATCCCGAATTTGAGACAATGTGTGTCGAATTGCAGAACACAACGCCGCCTTTGAGTCATCTAGAAAGGGGAAATGGGGTGAACGAACCTACAATTATCGCATTAATAGTCAGATACTGTACCATAGCACCACGAACTCCTTTAGCTAATAAAATCATATCTTTTTATTAATGATCTATAATATCTTAATTTTTAATCTGCCCAAAAAAATAATTAAATCCATCAAAACAATCCAAAACCTCCAAAGATTTCATAATTAAAATCTCACTCACTGTACCTGTAATCCACATAAAACACATATTATACGTACAAATAAATACAAACATGTTAACATCAAAAAGCATTATTTGGTAATTGGCGCGTACACGCCACATTCCCAGAGCCCTCGCCATCACCATCGATTCGGAAACGCTGCGATTGATTAATCGAACTTGTCGGAATCGGATCCAGCTTAATTGAAAAGTCAACGTCTTCCCTTCACTTCCCGTGCCTCGTACTGTCTGCTAGATTGCTTGATATGTGAGAGTAATTTATTATTTTAGTAAGGCTCTTTGTCGGCAATTACATTTTTGTTATAGTAGTGGTTTTAGCGTTTTTTTTGTAGTGATGTTATTTGGTATTTGTTGATTAATTATCAGTTTAAAAAAATCTATTGTTAATACTAGTGTGCTCGCGGCTTCCCTTTGAAAATCCATTTCGTAGATTGTCCATAGTTGGCAAGTAACTTGGTTTTATACTATGCAAAAATAAAAGTTTTAAGCTAGAGTACGCAATATGTGTACTCTAGCTTAAACCTTTTATTTTAATGATATACCTATAATTTTAATAAGAAATGTTGAATGAGCAAATTTTTAAATTATAGTTTTCAAACTATGTCTAAGTTACTGTTGAATCACTTTGCTTTTAATCATATTAACAAAACTGATATATTATCAAAATGATTAAAAGCAAAGTGATTTAATTCAATTCAAAATTAGATTTAATATAGATTTGATGGATATTACATAACTATGTCAAATAATTTATTATCTCCTATTTTATATTTTTGCAATAAAACAAACTCCTAATGGGACCACTCCTCTTTAACTGTACTTTACATTTATGATGTAAAACATAAATACAGTAAATCTCCCTAAAGTAGTTGCAATAAAGATTTTCATTAAACTCTTTTCACTACCAAAATAGTCAAGTTTACAATAATATATCATTAAACTGCCTTTCCAAGTTTTGATCTCTTAACAACCTTCTATTATATCACATAATTCATACAAACCTGACCACAACCAACCACGTTAAAAGAAACGACAATATGATGTCCTTTAAAAAAAAAAACACCCCTAAGCTTCATAAAAGGGTATTTTTATGTAAAATGTATCATTTGTTCCGCACAATAGTGGTCATAGGTCCCTCGTTAGCATAAAAAGGTGCAGTTTAGGAGATAAATTAGCGGTTTTGTCCCCATTATGGGTACGTCTAGTTTCTGGACATCGGGGGATGGGCAACGGGGGCGTAGTGTCAGAATTATTTAGGAAGATTCGCGGGAACGGCCGTACTATACCGTACACGGGCCACGTGTCACTGACGCTATGTGAATTGTTTAACATTCGAGTAGTTTTGGGGTGCTTTCTAGGTGATTAAATTCTTAGTTCCATTATAAACATTTATTTACACATATACCTATTATACATAGTTTTTGTATCTTTATGTAAACGTTAATAATTTCTTTACTTACTAATAAATTAAATGTTCTTTTTGGTAACGTAACTTAACGCCTTTATTTATCTATATACACTAGTGAAATTAATATTCATATTACAAATATAGTTACCAAACGAATGTAATTCACACCTTTAAAACGTATCATTTTTCAGATATATATTTGCATTATAATGGTATTAAGACATAGGTTTTTACTTTATAAAAAAGAAAATATACGAAATATGGAACGTTGGTGCCATTCCTCTACAGTCGCATCTTGTGCTATCTCGAAATATGCATCTCAAGTTTTCGCGTAAGCATTTCTATGTAGACATTCATGTGTAAGATTAAAAGTACTTTGAATCTGAGCAACGTTTATAGCATACATTTTATTTACTGCTTTATATATATTATGGACTATAGACTCGAGTTCTACATCTCATGAATTTGATAAGAGATACCTAGCCTGCAGATATTTAATCCAAAATTAAGTTTCTCAAAAAAAAAACAGATATTTATCTATTTAGATTACGCAAGACTTCGCTACAGAGTAAAATGATAATAAAATTAATTTTAAATTTACATTTATCTAATGTCCGAAATAAATTTTATAAAAACCAAACAGAAAACAAACGCATAAAAATATAATTGAAAAACAATTTATTTAAACATATTAAGTAATTCACAAAGAAAATGCCTTAACTAAAAAGACTACGCTAAAAAACAGCTTCTTTCCTCTTTTCCCGGTTAAATGCATAAATTACACGCACACATGGACTTGTAAGGCTTGGATCTTTATGGGTCGAAACTGCCTCACAATAGGGTGGAGTTCCGTAGGTCGTGGGTCGTGACCAGTAGAACAATACGCGAAACGGAACTGGTCTGTACAACAAATAACGGAATGTATGCATTTCCGGATGCAGTTAGTGAAATTGAGTAGAATAGTTTTCTTTTATTCAGCTTTTCTTTAACGTCAAAAAATAAATAGGTACTTTAATGGAACTTTTCATAAATTTTTTTTTTAGTATGATTAAAACTTAATTGAGTCGAAAACTGATCGAGTACGAGAACTTAGAAATGCATAATTTTCGGTCCACTCAAAACTTCCAAATTATTTATACATCTATCTTAAAATATTTCAAAGTGCCTTACTAATAAATGAGATATTCAAAGGAATTTAAGGTTTAGTGAAGTTAAGAAATGTTATTTCATTAGGCTTTCGTGGCGCGTGATTATGGGTTCGATTCTTCATTTTTAATCTTCGAAACAGAGTCTTAACACTAGGTTCCCTCTGCCTGCTATGCATACAGCGTGAAGCTAAAACAAAAGGGTGTGAGAAATTTATGTTAAATTATGAATGAATGGAATGCAGCTCTTACCTATTCTGATTAAATGTAATAATTGTTGTGGCTTAGAGAAGTACTAAAAAATATTACTTAAATATACGATCTAATATTGAAAGCCAAGGAATATAGAATAAGTATACTCTAAGTACATGGTGACAGAACAAAAAGATACTATAAACCTACAATCTCTTTAGCAGCTTAGTTAGGCTTATGTACTTACATACACAGAATAAAACACTCTAACATAGGATAAAATTATACTATATCAACAAAAGTAAATAGCCATTATATCCTTAGAATATAAAATGAATAATAGGCGACTGGACCAGACGCGGTCGTAGTTCCGCACACCAAATAACTTGGTGAAATGCGTTCAAATGCATCGGACGTTTCCGGTAGGAACAGTGCAGTGCAGTGCTGTTGAACGGAAGTTGTGATGTTATTTATAATTACGCTTGTGTACGGTTATATTTTATTTTGTGTGGAGGCGATGAGTTTTTTTAAAAATATCTTAAATGTTACTACTTTCATTTAAAAATGTGTTCTTTTTTAAATTAGCTTACATATGAGAGAAGGCCTTAATTGAGACACTTTCTTATCAGATTGTAGAAACATATTCTTCTTATCACTTTGTTCTATTTGTCTTGCGTGAAAAAGCGTGAAACTCCAAAGCTTGTTAAAGAAATTACGTCCTGTAAGTTAACTTCAAAACTTTAATGCATTTTTCTTTCATTTATTCAATTCACATAATACTGACGTCTTTCAAGCATATGGGTCAAGCTGCGTCGCAATTATTTTCAACATATTGATTTTTTTTAATAAAGCCGTTGTCATGAAACTGGCTGACGTGTGACATGTAATAATCTTTTAAGAAATATTATTTTATTATTTATCTTTGCAATAACTGGACATACTTAATTGCCAAGGTATTGTAGATACGATTTAATCATATTTTATAGAGGCCTTCGTGGCGCAGTGACACAAGAATGTGAGGGTTTGAGGGTTGTGGGTTCGATTCCGACTCGGAGGAATGAATTATTTAATATTTTAATTTTTTTCCTCGCCCTGGTAACAAGGCGAATCGCGGCGTGACGTTTCCCCACTCAACACATAATGCCTTGAAAATTCAACGGAAAATTGGAAACGCAATGTCTTAAAACTAACTCCTCCCATCCTGATACATGCGGAATACAGTGTGAAACTCAAAAAAAAAAACCAAAAAAAAAGGAAACGTTTTATAATACAAAAATTGAAAAATCAAAATTCTCGAAGGTAAAATCCACGTGTACACATAGTCTATTCAAAGAATGTATAGACACAAAGAAGAGGCAGACAACGGGCGTTTGTTCTTCAACGAACATCAGTTTGCTTTTCGCTTTGCTACACAAAACGCTCGAGGACTTCGGAGAGAGAAAACGTCTGCAAATGCGACGAGACGCCTATAAATTGCCGCCGTCCGGACCCTTGCTTTCGCTAATTATGAATGTTTTAGTATTAAACGATACTAGTTAGCTAAATCTCTTTTGGACTTATTAAATTTAAGTTTTAATCTTGTTGAGATTTAAATTTAAAAATTTAAATTTCTTAATATCTAAGATTGTTAGGTTCTGTGAAAAATTCGCGTTACACTTTTAGTTCCTTGTTTATATTTAGTTTTATCGTGAAGTAAAATAATTTGATGACAGGAAAATTTATTTTAGCCTTAAGTCTTCCAGCTTGATGTCGTCGTGCCTCAGAATCATAGCTTTTGATTGTACCTATAAGCAACAACTGTGGGTTCGATTTTTCTTCATTTGCTCTCTCTAGGAACAAAACAAAGCAAAGCGTCGAGTTCCATCACTCATCACATAGTGTCTGAAACATTGGGCGGTGCCTTAAGAACGGAGAGACTTAACACTAGCTCTCCGCAGCCTACGCTACTATTTGCGAGATACCGACACTGTAAAGCTTAAAAACACTTCAATTTTAATGTAATTAGTTTATAGCTTCTAGTGGTCACACAAACCAATAAAAGCACAAAGAAAAAATATATATGTAGAACTATATTACGATAGCGTAAGCTTCGGTGTAAATCATACAGAATGCGTCTATAATTGCCGCCACACCCGGCCCTAATCGCTCCACCGATGTACCTATTGGGAGAAACGTAATATTTAATTTGTTTCGCTCACGCAAACAATTGGATTGGAAAGTCCATTTCATATTACTGCTTATTTATTATGTATAGGAAATGTCTTTTTTATTTATTCTCTTGTTTTGGGTTCCACACAGTATATTGGTGTTTTTCAAAGATTTGCATGTATTTATATATAAGAAATTGCTTTTAGTGATAAGGCCGCCATTGCACATTTGTGTATCTTTTAATTACTGTTATGAACTGTATGTTTTATTACTATTTGTGCAATAAAGTATTATTATTATTATTATTATTAGGTTATAGCATGTCACGCTCCAGCAAGGTAGTGTTAGTAGAGAGATGTAGTGTCAGGATATTCTGTCCGCTTTCTATCTGAATTCGAAATACTGCAAGTAAAAGTTTGCCATATAAAAACGGGCTTTGTCTTTACGAACCGGGAAACCGAATTAAGATGGTCTTGTTGGTTCATATTAAATTTATTGAGGCCGTTATGGTGCAGGAGCACAAGCGTGAAACTGTAAACGCGACGGTTGTGGTTTCTAATCCCACTCGGGGGAGTAAAATATTTAGATAATATTTTTATTTACTCGCACTGCCACGACACAAGGCGCGGCGTTGTGTTTCACCACTCAACACGCATTGCCTTAAGAATGCAGCGAAGAGTGGGGAATAAAATCGTCTTGAATGAAGAAAGGAGTGTATCAACACTAGGATTTCTTTCTGCCTATCCTGCCAAATGAGGCATACAGTGTAAAGCTAAAAAAGAAACATTTTCATAATTTATAAAAAAAAACCTAAACCACCACATTTTTTATATACAACGATAGATAATTACATGTCATACAAAAACAAAATTTATCTTCACAACACCATTCGAAACGCATAAACGGCCATTTAATAAAATAAAGTCAAAAGGTGGAATTAAGAAAGCATCGACGTGTCGAGAGTCGAGAGTCAAGGCACGGGCGGCATTCATTATAGCCATCGATAAAATACAGAAAAGTGTGGAAATGTCAGTACACCGTGCGGGGTTAGACGACGGGGGTCATTACTTTGATTTATAGCTATTTTATGTCTCAGATAAAGCCTTTATAGAGACGTGAGAATCAATTTTGGTTTAGAGAAATCGGAATGATGGGATTTCAAAATAATTTGTGATGCAATAGTGGTGTAGCCCGCGATAGTTGTGGATTCGATCCCGGCTTAAGGTTTTGTTTTTTTATTTTATATTTTTTTATGTTTTATGGAAGAAACAGTTATATGGTGGTACAGTCAGACAAAGGGCGATGCTTGGTTTGGCCTCCCTAAGTACAACGAAAGAGGGCAGTGGAGCACAGAGTGTCTCTGCCTACCATACAAAAAAGTAATACAATTAAACTAGATAAGAATATAACATAACTTTGTAATTTTAGAATTTTTTATCTTCACGCTATTTCCCGCACATAGCAGGGTACAGGCGGTGGGTACCAGGCGCTCCGTTCCCCATTAACATTTCCGTTTCCCACTGTCCGTCGAATTCTTAAGTCATAGCTTGATGAATGGTGGAACTCAACGCCGCGTGTTGCCTTAATACCGGAGCGAGGAAACAAAAATTATATTAAATAAAACAACATTACCCTTTCATAATTAAATAAAAAAAACATATTTAAACAACTGATCCCGCTATACTTTCATAAATCATTATAATACACTTAACCCCAATTTATATGTTACTTCATTTCGAGTATTGGTAAATGACTATTATTATGGCACAAACGTTATACCAATCCACAGTACCACTATTATATGATAAAAAACAAATATGATAAGATCGTGGTCATTAAAAAAACAATTTGATGGCAACACTCCTCGCGTGAGCGTGGCAGATCGTGGTACATTAAAAAAATGGCTTTTTCCTACTAGACGCGTCACGCTAAAGCTAAACAAGGGTTACTAAAGGGTAAATATATAAATATAGATTATAAATCAAATCTATAGTTAGGTGCTTATAAAAAAATTGTAACTGATCGCTGTTTGTACTTAGGAGATATATTGGAGAAAACCTATTATTAGATAAACATAAAGTATTGTGTTCGACAAAATTGTTACAAAATAACTGTTTTATAGAATTGGCTGAAATTAAGTTTTTATGTGTCGACGTAACTGAAACTGTTTTTAATTATTAAAAAACTTATGTTTATGTTTAATTATTAAAAATATTAGTAAAAAATAATTGTGTAGTTCAAGCGTGCGAAACCGTCTATAATAAATGTGAATGTTATGATTTTTAAAAACAGTTTCAAGTTTTTCCTCCCCTTTCTGACCAAATTCAAGATAAATATTAGTATTACTAGTGATTTATATTAATATTAAATAGTTAACGCTAAGAAACATATAACACAAACAAATAAAAAAATAACACTATGTAAGGTTACATCTAGAAATAATACGATATAAAAAACTTTGAAACTTAATAAATACTTTCTCTAAAACAACAACCAAAACCTTTTTATATTATACAAAAACGTACCATAAAAATAAACTGCCCACTCAAAAAGCATTTTCAAAATTCAAATCCTAAAAATACAGTGTCAAAATTTCATATGAGAGAAACGTATATACCACAGCTAGGATTTTAGCTCTTAAACTTTAATGTAACCCATATGTTATCCTAAAATTCTTGAATTTCCCTGCAACGTGGACGTTAAATTTCGAAAATTTCAAACGACAGACCAAACTTAGCGCTATACAACAAATGTTTGTTGCAAATAAACTGTATTTTCGTATAGTAAGTATACTTGTAGTAAGTAAGCAGCCATTTTCTTTACGCTCCGCGCACACAGCGCGAGTACGGGAGGCGGGAGCGCGTTTTTGTTGTAGGTATGTGTCGCTTTTCGCGTGAATATTTGAATAATATGTTACTTAAGTAGTATCTATGTTTTTTAAGTATGATTTTTTTATGCTAAATATATTTTTTTCAGTTTCACGCTGTATCCCGCAGATAACAGGGTAGGCAGAGGGAACCTAGCGTTAAGATCTTCTGTTCCTCATTTTCCGCCAAATTTTTGAGGCATCGCGTGATATCTGTACCAGAGCAAAGAAACGAAAATATTCTTGAATAATAATCCATTCCCTCTAGTAGGGATCGAACCCATAATCGTCGCGTTTACATCACTTGCTTAATATAATTTAAATATTATATTTGTAAATGGCACTATTAGTAACGCATTTAGTTGTTGACGCTACGTCGTCGTCGACGACGATTGCACTCAAAGAGCTATATACATATATACTTATTAAAATAAATAAGTGAATTTATTTTATCCTGCGTATTGTGAAATATGTGTGAGAAATATTTCATACTGTTAATGTCTCTGAGAGACACAAAAATAAATTAAAAAATTATGGCTATAAAAATCCGGACGCAGCGGGATTTAAGCTCGCGCCTTCTTAGATAACACGTCAAAGCAATTTATAGCTAATTGAATATATTAAAAAAGCCAAAAAAGGTATTTTTAAAATAAAAATTGCTGTTAATTCAACATTTTATAACGTTGATCTTACGTTATAAAATGTTGAATTAACAAAATTTCATTATGCTTAGTTTAAATTTAGGCGTTATTTTGAGTACCAGTTTTCATTTAATTCCATAACTTGAGATAATTATAAAAAATAAATTCATAAAAATAGCTTATTTTTTTAAAATGACAATTCCATATATCAATACAACGTAATTTAAAAAAAATGCAAAAATTAAAAAAAAAACTCAAAAGTCGAACATAATATTTTGACTATTTCAAAATAATAAAAAAAACAAACTTAACCATATTTATATACTTATTTAGTTTTCACTATTTAAAATTTCCTATTTTTGGAGCCGGTGCCAACCAAGACAAAAAAAATAACAAACATTTTTAACATTTTTAAAGTGTTATTCCACACTTGGGAAATAAAAATACGTATTTAGAAAACGTATAAAAATTTAAACTGATCTGAACGTATGGCTTAGTGGTCAGAGCGCCTGATTGGTTTCCAGGAGGCGCGGGTTCGAGTCCCGCAACGTTAAAATTTTTATACGTTTTCTAAATACGTAAATAACAAACAGCCAAATCGACAACCTCCTATTTGAAGTCGGTTAACAACGATTAGCCACTTCTACCCGCCGTTGGTTTTTAATTAAGTACTCAGCGAAATTAATTCCCACTCGTTATAATAAGTCCAATATTATTTCGAGGCCCGCCCGCAATTAGTACGTCACGTAAGGATAGCGTGCGTACAAGAACGGATTTAATAAGCGCCGTGCACGATATACGGGTATGTATGTAGGTAACGAAATAATAAAATTGTTTTCGATGTGGAACAGTTAATAGTTATAGATAGTTTCGTAAGGGTAGTGGCTTCGATGGATGGTGTTGTGTAGTTTGATAAAAGAATGCGACATTGAGTTTCGTCATCTAACTTATGTCTCCAAAATAATAAGAAGTTGGGGGACAAGATAATGCAGTGTCTTAACAGTAGGTTCCCTTTGTCTGTCCCAATAGTTGCTTTTCTATTGGGGCACGGGTGACTATAAAAATGAGCATAGAATTTGATTTTAACAATAATAAATTTCGATAATGAGCTTACGTCATCCGTAACACAGGTCAGATTATTAGCACGATGCTCGTTTAAATTTTCCACAATATGTGAGAAATACCATTTTGTTGTGTCATATTTAGAATATTTCATCATTGTGTCGTACATATTTAGTTTATAATGGTAATAAGGTAATGAGGCATGATTAGGTTTCACATATATTTATTATTTTTCAATTTTAATCTAGGGCTTTATTTAATTTAGTCATTTCCAAAAGGAAAGCCTTCAAAAGAAGGCTCAGAAATTATAAATAATATATAATAATACACCATAAAATAATTTCTTTTCATTTAACTTCCTGAAATATCCCTTTAACATTGCAAAAGAAAGAGCCTAGTGTCAAGACACTCGTTCATAATACTAGTTATCATAAATAAATATTTACAAACCATTATAACCTTTCGGTTCTTGGCAACACGAACTGTGAACAGCTCTACAACTGACACTCTATACGCAAGGAAATAAATGGTTAACAGTGCGGTCCCGCCGCGTTACATGTATAACTCGATTTGCTTTTATGAAAACAAACGCTCTAATGGGACAAGAGTTTAAATACAAAATAAATTACACTGCGCCGCGGAAACACAAGAGAAACTTGAAGTTTTATTAAACAA
>DWQW01008409.1:0-13990 GCA_018249695.1 Heliconius erato demophoon
AGAGACTTCTTCTTTCGAGGGTATGGTACGAACTAGGTAGAAATGGCAAACTTCCAAGAAAATTTTATTAGAGTAGAGTTTGTTTACATAATTTTATGTTAGTAAGGTAATCAGACAATTTGCCAAACCTGACCTGAGCTAAGCTAACTTTTCTTTTATGAACTACAGTAATAGTTCACAATAAATAAAATGTTTAATAAATTTTACACGTAATTTTTTACGTCTAATTTAAAGCCGTCGTCCCAATCAGTGGAAAGATTTACGTTCATTACTACCCTCTGGTAAAAAGATAAGGCGTGGCGTTGAGTTCCACCACTTAACACGAATGTCTCCAAAATTGTCCGGCGCGTGGAGAATGGTCTGTCTTAACACCAGGTAACAAGAGCTACTCAAAAATTAAAGAGATACTACTATATGCGAAACGTAACGTGAAACTGAATTATTATTTTCATTTGTCTTTGTGTCTTGTAGAGAGTAAGACATTTTTCCGTTCTCCACTTTTTGCTTATTTTATAATAACCGTTCAAATTTCTTTTTCATAGAAATTAAAACTGCATAATATTTGCACAGTCTCAAATATTGACTCTATTAAAAATATTGTATTTTATCCAACTTATAAACTGCCCAAATCCCTCATTTTCTTATTCATGGATCTTTCGAATTTAATGGGCAGAGAAGATACTCCATTCTCCACTTTTCGCCAGTTCTTGAAACATTGCGTTTTGAGTGGCGAAAATCAACACTGCGTTTTGCATTCACAGCGCGAGGAATTTAATTTTCTATATTTATACCTAAAATTACACCTTCCTGTAGAATTTGAAACTAAAACCATCACGTTTACCATCATATGCTGCGACACTGCGCCACGACGACCTCATCTCTTATCTCATAATACATATTAACAACCATATTGACCCAACTTCGTCATCATTGTCGCCAAAGCAGGTCACATTTCGCCACCTAATTAGGACATTCATTATAAAAGGTTAAGCATCAACATCAAACATAATTCAGGATTTATTAATCAATTTATTAAACATTTTTACATATTTTTATGATTATCTATATATATAAAAGGACTTGTGCTGACTGACTGAGGTAAGACGCAAGCAGAGCCGTAACCGCTGATGGTAGAAACATGAAATTTGGGCAGATGTTTATTTTCATATTCTGGACATCCACTAAGAAGGGAATTTTAAAAATTTTAACCCTAAAGGGATGAAATAGGAGTTGAAAGTTTGTATGGAATTTTTTTTTAATCTGTACCGATTTTTATAAAATTTGAAATTCAGACTCTTAAAAATATTTCATTGAACACGTGTTTCATGGTTTTTAAGAATTCACCCCCTAAGGGTTAAATAAGGGGTTGAAAGTTTATATGGAAAAATCTTTAAATTGCCACCGATTTTTATAAAAAATTAAATTCAGACAGTTAAAAATATTTTATTGAACACGTGTTTCGTGGTTTTTTTAGAATTCACTCTTAATAAGCGGGCGAAGCCGCGCGCGCCCTCTAGTTTTACATAAAATTTGATCTAAATTTTGATGTTTTCGATTACTCTTGTGTTTTGTTAATTAAGCCGCTGGAAATGTCCAAGCGAAGGAAATAGAAACCACTGGTGTTGGTATTTCCATCTCTTACGCCATTTTATTATGTCTTAACTATGATGCGACAATCTTGAATGCAAATTGAATGTTTATTTTGGTGAACTTGTTGGCTCGTGCTCCTTGGAGGAGAGTCAGTTTTTATGTTTTAGTAGGTCAGGATTGACTTGTGTATTCTTTATATATATTTTAATTTATATTATCAATTTATGTATACTTAATTGTTAATGTATGTAGATTATAATTCATTTTTAATTGATATCATTATAAGAAATTTTATAGTGTAAGATTTTTAGACCGCGACTTTCTTTACATGAACTGTAAAAATTATTATTATTTTGCCTTTGTTACTTTGTTTTCAGCTTCACACTCTTTCCTCTATATAATAAGGTCAGCAGAGGGGACCTAGTGTTAAGACACTCCTTTTACCACTCTCTGACGATTTTTCAAGACATTACGTATTAAGTGGCGATACTCATGCTACATTTTTGCCTTGGTACCAGAACGAAGAAATGAAAATATTATTAAATAATAATTTGTTCCCCTGAATGAGAAACCAACCCACATCCGTCGCGTTACAGTCAATCGCTTGTGCCTCTGCCAAGACAGAGTGTCGTTTTTCGGCCTTTTCCTTAGTAATTTTTAAAAATTTCTGTACTTTATTTGTCAGTCACTCAATTAGTCATAAAACCTTTCAGTCATTTCTAGAGAAAAAGAATAATTTGGTATTTATTGTTTAACAACAAAGGATTAAAATGTCAACAGACGTTTATAATAGAATTCTGATATAATCGTTAACTTAACTTTCTTTTTTCTAAGCGTGCGTAATAAATATTACTTTCCCAAATAAAAATCACAATATCATTTTCTCTCTCAACAAAATATCTTAATTTTCTAAATGGAGAGTTAAAATGTCACGTTAAAATAAAACTTGAATAGATAGAACCTTATGAGATAATTTCACTAAGTTCCCTAGCCTGTTCCGCTGCGCCACAACGGCCACGAAGCTCTCTTGTCTATTAATGAATATAAAAATATACAGAAGTTTATACAAGTGCAACAAAATAAAAAGTAGGAAAAATTGGACTGAGTATAATTTGTAATAAAATTATTGTTATTTCTGTTATTGACTTATACATGTATGTAAGTACATATATAGAGCCGAGGCCGTCTGATTATAACGCGATGATTGTGAGTTCGATTTCTACTCGGGTATTCACCTGAATCAAAATAATTGATTCGAATTAATTCGTTTTCTATTCTCTATTAACAATCGATGCGGCGTTTAGTTCCGCAGTGCACGTAAAAGGGGCAGCAGAGTATCTTAGCACAAGGTCTCTAGTATAAATAATGAAAACCGGTTAGAGTCGCAAAGCTTGATCGTTGAACTATAAATCGTAAATAAGAATTTATCAAGAACACCTTTTATCAAGATTTACAACACCCTATTCGTGTGCATTATCGATTACGAAAAAGTGTTCGACCGAGTGAGCGACTCATTAAGAACTTATACATCGGCCGGGACGAAAAAGATATAAGAATGATCTGAAACTTATACAAAACCAAGTAGCTACAGTAAGGAGTGAGAAGAAAAACGCAATTGAAATCCGTCATGAGGTCCGATAGGGCTGCGTCCTGTCTCCTCTACTTTTCAACATCAACTCAGAGACCATGACGTCAGAGGCTCTAGTAAACCTTCAAGTTGGCATAAAAATCAACGGAAAGGTCATCAATAACTTACGCTACGCAGAAATGATTTCTTCTTCTGAAATGATTTGAAAACAATAGTGGATAGGGTTCACCATTAATGTAAGGGCAGGGCTGTCGATTAACATCAACATAAGCAAATTCATGGTGATTTCCAGAAAAAAAGACCTAAATATATTGATAACTATAGTTGGTAAAAATCTCAAGCGAATTCGCAAATACATATATCCCAGCCCTTGATTGAAAGAACTAAGGGATTCTGGCCAAGATGTGATCCATTTAACAAAATAAGAAAGTCTTGTGCTGCCGAAAATTACATATAAAGCTCAGAACCAGAACTCTCCAATGCTCTTTATGGCCCATTGTTTTTTAAGGATGTGAGGCATGATCTTAAAAGAAGATACTATAAAACGCATGATGGCGTTCGAGATGTGGTGCTACCGCCGCTTGCTTCGCATAAGTTGGGCGCAGAAGATTCGTAATGAAACCGTTCTCCAGTGTGTCAATATACTCCGAAAGATCATGCAAACCATCAAATACAAGCTTCAGGATTGCAGAGGCATCAAAAGAAGATGATCAAGATTTTATGCTTTACGCCATGTCATGTATTGTCATGTATTTTCCATTTCTTGCTTCTATCATTTTTAATTCCAACTGGCAACGAGGCAAAGCGCGGCGTTGAGTTCCTCCATTCAACACGCAATGCCTCCAGAATCCGAATAATATAACATAATACATTTGAACGAATCCTCAATATTCAAAGAAAATCCTTTCACCCAACTTACTATTTGCTAGTAAGTAGTTTAAGTTTACTAGTTAAAGCTAATCCTAGTGCTGATTCATGCGAATTAAGGTAAAGTTACGACGTCTTTACGTAAGGCTATATTGCAAATCTATTGAGATATGATCTAAGTTTCATCTGTATTCGAAACGTTGCTTCATATAAATTCAATGATTGTAATTAATAAGCCATTAGGTTCATTTTTTATACGTTCTGAATTCAAATACTTTCGTATGATAAAAAAATAAATGAATAAAGAATACATTCATTTCAGTTTCACATTTTATACCGTATATCAAGATAGATAGTGAGAACTGGTGTTAAGTCACTCCGTTCTTTATCTATCACTGGAATCAAAATCGTGGCGTGGCTTGGCAAGGTAGAACCTAACGCCTCGCCTTATCTAACCAGAACAGGAAGCGAAAATAGTTCAAAGGTCTCCTAAATGCTGTGCCAATGCTTTATGATGATTTATATAAAAAAATATTACGCGGAGGTGGAACAGGCATCACATTTTTGTCAAAAATAACATATTGATAACTTAGAGGCCGATCGTGTCGCAGGGGCACAAAGTTTGACTGTAAACGCGACTGGTTGTGGGTTCGATCCCCACTCAAGGAAATGAAATATTTATTTCCAATTCTTCGCTCTGGTGTTGAGGCTCGGCCTCCAGAAAGTGTGCGGAATGTGGGGAATGGAGTGTCTTGAAACTATTTCCCTCTGATTACTCAGCTGTGTGCGTGATACAACGAGAGGATGATTTTTTTAGTTAATTTTAAAATATTTTTTTTTACTTTAATACTATAAATAATATAAATTACCTTTTAACTGGGTGGGTAATGGGTAATCACCACTGAGCGTCAATATTCGTCCAATAGGATATAGTATATCTGTATCGATCTTCTAGTTTAAATTGTAAAGACCACCCGGTGCTTGAAACGTGATCACGAACAATATAATACTATGATTAATTATTACGGCGGCTTCAACCGGCGTGGCGCAGCGGCACAGTGTCTGACAACAAACGCGACGGTTGTGGGTTGTGGTTACTTCTCGGCGGAACAAATTATAAGATAGAATAAGGTAATCAGATAGAAGGTAGTTAGAAGAAACCAAGTTTTAAGACACTCTTTTCTTCTATTCTCGCTGAATTTTCTAAATATTGCACGTTGAGTGACGGAACTCAAAGTCGTGATTTGTCTACAGTGACAAAATGTGTAATATATTTATTTAGTTTATTTATGGATGCTATATCGTTTTTTTTTTTGGATATTGGTATTTATGTGAAATATGAGTGTAATAGTAGAATTTTTTTCTTAGGAATCTATGATAAAAGGAAATACGCGGAAAGGAAGACGCGGGCACCAAACGTTACATGTATTTATATCTATTTATTTTTAGCTTCACGCTTTACACCGCATATAGCAGGATATGCAGAGGTAACCTAGTGTTAAGACACTCCACCCTCCACTTTCAACCTAAATTCAAGACATTACGTGCGAAAAAGCGGAGCTCAACGCCGTGTTTGGCTTTCCAAAACTAGGGAAATGCGTATAGTTTAAATATATTTTAATTAATAATCAATTAATCATTCTGGCGAGTGAGGATCGAACCTACAACCATCGCGCCTTTATAGTCTATCTATAAATTAAGCTCACAAATAGTCAAACATAAAAAAATTTAAAATATTTCATATGTTTCTAATGTAAGTGGAAAAAAGAAAGGAATATGAATAAGATGCATTGCGGAGGTCGCTGGGTTTAGCAACACTAATTATATTACAGATCTGTCGGCGTCTGTGTGAATGTGATTTTATTACTTTTTACATGATTCTAGTTCTGAGATTACAATTTTATTACTTGTTTTATAATAAAAAAAATATTATCTCTTGCACTTAAAATTTATGTTTTTAAATTATTTTATTCATATATATATATCTATCAGTGATGGAGAGTACGGTCTAAGATATTTTTTTTATAAATCAACATTGTCTTTGAGATCAAACAATTCAATTAAATTCTATTATAATAAAAAAAATTACCCAGTATGCTTTATGTAATTGAGGTTTATGTACATAAACTATAAAGAAAACACCAATTTTCAATTTATTATTCAAATAAATATTGTTTGGTTTTAAATATTTGATATTAAATATACTAGCACTTTGTCTATCCTTTCTAGAGAAAGTATTTCGCGTATGCGCTTTTGAAGCATTCGTTGGTAATGATCTACAACTAATGTGCATTCAACGCATCTGACGCAACGTGAACCATTTGAGTACTGTCATTTTTTTCACTTTGAAAAATTCCATTATATTTCTAATAATAGCTAGGACACTGACCGTATAGAACATTCAAATTTCTATGAAAAAGTTTTGAAACAATTTACTTAAACACTCATTTATGGTAACAATTTTGGAAAGTGACTCAATCCTGAAATACCGTACCAGGAAGTCTCTGCGACTCTGCAGAGTCTTGATAATTGATAATTGAGAGAGAATTTTATTAATAAATATTTTTTTATTAATAATACAAAAAGAAAAATAACTTAAAAAAGGAATAAGCGTCGTATAGAATAACTGAATGTATGATAAAATAGTAGTTGGTGCGATTCCTGATAACGGATTTTTTTAAATTTCCTATTATGGGCGCGACAGAATATAGTGTTAATTTCTACCACATGTGATATACCTATCTATCTACATATATGATTTCTATCTATCTGTCCGTCACCCGTCGCTTCGCGTAGTCGTGAATGTATTTACGACTGTGCTCACCATACTTATTACACACTAGCGGCTCGCTCGCGGCTTCGCTCGCATACCACCTTTAATACTTTTATTATGCTGCATTTGCCAACAGATTAATACATTCATCATAAACACTACGTGGCTGTATGATAGTAGTTCATCGGTGGCAAGGGCGCCCCCCGCGGGACTCGAGCCTAGGCTTGCGGCCGTAACAGAACGTTGAATTACATACGTCCAAATTACATGATTATCTACAATAAATTTCCTTGTTGATGAAATAACTTTCGCTCGTAAGTTTCAATATACATGTGAAATTAAAACCGATGAAATATCACCTTACAATTTTCAAACATTTTTGTCACAAATTGCTTTATTATCATTTAATTATAAGAGATAGACTCTTCCGCTTTATTATATTATTATAGATGATATTATATTCTTCACATTATTCTCCAAATTATTATTATAAAAATAAACATTTTTATTCAAATGAGAACATGAGAACACAAAACACAGAACTGCCAGTACAAAATCAAAAACTATCGATGCATTGCATAAACCATTTAGCGAAGACTGTGGGCTTATATTACATGAGGTCAATCATGTCGGTGTAAGCCACAGTACCTACGTTTGTAGTTAGGTAACTGAATGAAGGTTCATTCCCACAATTTTTATTTCTCTATTTGGTATACCACTATATCTTTAAAATGAGCTTCACGCTGTATCCCGCATACAGCAGGGTAGGCAGAGGGAAACTAGTGTTAAGACACTACGTTCCCCACTTTCTGCCGAATTCTGGGGGCATTGTGTGTTGAGTGGCAGAACTCAACGCCGCGCTTTGCCTCGACACCAGAGCGACGAAATGGAAATATAAATTTAAGTAAATATTTCATCTCCTCGAGTGGGGATCGAACCTACAACCAGTCGGTTTTACAGTCACGCTTTGTGCCGCTGCGCCACGACTGGCCTCATTCTCATTTTTATATACCAAATAGAAAAATATCGGTTTGAAAATGAACATACCCTTGATCTTGTGATATTTACAAAAAAAAACTTTAGTAATAAATGAAGCTTGGAACGAGGTGCAACGACCATAACATTAATTTTAATATTTATTTTACATATTTTGCAAATAATTTGATTGATAATTAAATAAATGTCAACAAGTGTATTTCGTTATATTTCGTATCCGCTCACTTTATCAGTTTGATGGGACGACATTAATTGAATTTAATTACTTTCATTGGTTCAAACGAAGGGGACAGACGCGGCGTAAGTTCGTTGTGGTTTTTGAAAACAAGATTATTATTGAGGCCGTAACGGCGACGGTTGTGGGATCGATCCTCAGTTTGGGGGTAGATTTATTTTCATTTCGCAACTTTGGTAAAACTAAAACTAGAAACTGAAGATAAAGATTATATTTAGTTAAAAAACTAAAAAAAATGTTGTAAAAATAGAGCAGTGGACTTCTAATGTCTCGTAGTCATAGAGGCAAATATGCTTTCTTATATTTAAAATATACAAAAATATATTTTAATTTGATTGAAAATTTAATAAGATGTGTGTAAAGATAACAATATCGTTCTTTTATAAAACTAAAAACTATTACATTACAATAATAATTTATTCATTTGAGAAGAAACTGTGTAGCATTCCATAGATTCACTGTTCACCGCGTTATATGATTCACATTTTGCAAGTAAAAATTCGGAATTTGAATTATTTTAAATACTTTGTGTCAACCATTTTATATAAAAATAAAAAAATCTCTTTTATATAAATTTTTAAAAATTTATATTCGTTAAATTTTAAATTTAGTTTCATTCGAGATTTAGTCAAAAACAAGAATTTAAACTAAACATCAGGTTAAACTGGACCTTTTACTTTTAATTTCTTCTTTTCACTGTTACGTAACATGTCTGTAAAATTACTTAGGTTATTTACATCCTGATATTTTATAAATGTGAAATGTTTTATTTTCATATTAATTTCTTTTCTTTTTTAAATGCCATGTGATTATTTTTAATCTGTGTGTTTATAATGCTTTATATCATACGATTTTTTAAATTTATCATACGATTATTTAAAAGTTAACTGTAATTACTTCTTACTACAAAAAAAACCCTATAGCCTATATAGAAAATAATACCTAATAGATTTTGATTATGTATCGAATTTCACACAAAATGCATCAAAAAAGATGCTTAAATGTATGTATCTTTTGATTGCGTTTAATTGGTAGCTTAATATTTTCTGTTCAAGGGACTAAAGAACTGAATATTGTAAATTAATTTCAGCTAGCTGGACAGCAAAGTGATTCTGTAAGGGTTTCCTTCTTACCTTTTGAGGTACGGAACCCTAAAAATATTTGAAAAAGCAGAATTTAAGTAGCTTCGTTAAAATTGTAAATAATCGCTGTCTGTACGTAGGATTTTTATACAAAAATTTATTATTGGATCCATCAACGTAATGGAACTCAAAACAACGTTTTTAATGTTGTTTATCTGGTTTGTCTGTGTGTTTGTGGTTAATTTAAATGCAGTTTTAACTATTGTATTTTAGCAACCTTCCCTTAACATCACAAAATAAATATTTTATTGAATTGGGTAATTTCAATGTATGAAATCGTTAAACGAACCGGATCGAGCGGGTCATTAGTAATCAAATATAATAATTCTCCCAAGTGGATATCGAACCCACAACCATTACACTTTCTGCCCAAATTCTGAGATATTGTGTGATGAGTGAGGGCGGAGAAATGAAAATATTTAAATATAATCGAACCCTCCGAGTGGGTATCGAACCCACAGCCATTGCGCTTAAAATCAGACGACGTACCACTACTGTATACACTATACTACCGTATACTACCGTATACTACCGTATACTACCGTATACTACCGTATACTACCGTATACCCTACTACGGCTTCTGAAAAAAATATTGTTCATACAATTTATTGTACATTATATTTTATTTGTTTATATCTAATTGGTAATTATGTACTTTATGGATTGAAATATCGGGCAATACATAGTTAAATTTTATTCGAATTTATAAAAGGGACTGCCTCCAGAATTCGGCAGAAAGTAGAAAACGGAGTGTCTTAACACTAAGTTCCCTCTGCCTACCCTGCTGTGTGCGAGATACAGCGTGAAGCTGATTTTTTTTATTTTTAAAAGGCAAGTTTATTTATTTAACGTTTCATAAAAACTAAAGTATCACTTATGAAACTGAATGAGGTGAATTGTTTTACAAATTATTTAATTCTTATAAACAAGACTTTTTTAAAAATATTGTGTTCAAGTTTTGAAGGATGTCTTTTAAAAATACATTTTATAATCTAAATATAACTCAATTTTTATAATAATATAAATGAAAAATCTTCATTAAATATAAAATTACCTAATAACTTAAAAAAATCCACTATCAACCAAAACCAAATTGTATAGTAAATATTATAACACCACTAAATACATAAATATATAACTATGAATATACATATACCTACATATATGTTGATATATAATGACCACAAAAGTTTTTATAATTTTCGAAAGCGGCGAGCGCACACGATGCCCGTCAATAGATTTCTGATTCAATACCCGTAGCTGCGCTTGCGCAAGTGTCAGAGGGCAATTTATCATGAAAATCATATGTCACAATAAATATTATCATCGATTACACTATTTGAACATAATGCTACAGTATTTGAACTTAACATATTTATTTTTGTATGACTAAATGAAATATCAATGTTATTTTATCTTTAATTGAGACCAGTGGCGCAGGGGCACAAAGTGTGACTGTAAAACCGACTGGTTGTGGGTTCCATCCCCACTCGAGGAGATGATATATTTACTAAAATTTATATTTCCATTTCTTCGATCTGGTGTCGAGGACAAGCGCGGAGTTGAGTTTTGCCACTCAACACGCAATGCCTCCAAAATTCGGCAGAAAGTGGAGAACGGAGTGTCTTAACACTAGTTTCCCTCTGCCTACCCTGCAATGTGAGGAATACAGCGTGAAGCTGATTGATTTATTTATGTTATCCCATCTTTAAATATGTAGGTACTATATTTTATATTTTATAAGAGATAGAGACAATTTAACAATATGGACATTGCGTGTTTGAATGCGATACTGCTCGTATGCACTAATAGTAATACTGCACTGAGAACCGAGTATTAAGAACTTGTGAGCAGAGGGCTCTCACTTTCTGCCGTGTTGAGTGTCGGAACTCAAAGCTGCGCTGTCTACCAAAGCGGAGAAATGAAAATCTATATTATCGTAATGATCGTATCCATATAAAATCACTAAATTGCCATATGTTAAACCGTCACATAATAAATAGTTGCAATAACTTTTTAACCAACAATGAAAAAAACGAAACATTTAAATAATTATATAAGCATTTAAAACGAATAATAAAAAAAAACATAATTTAACATTCTAACTTAATAAATAATATTTTATTAATAAAAGTAACTAATTATTATTAATTATTATATTGATTTCTAATTTAAATTATTTTGAAAATTAAAGAGTAACATTTTGGTCTTGATTCTTTTAATGTTTTAGTTCTTTATCTTGATATTGCCTAAAGCTCGTCTTATAAACCAGTTTGTTATCATTAGTAAGAGCTTATAATATATAGTATGTAACACCTGAGTGACATTGAAAGAGATTTATAGATGTACCTATGTTTATTTTGTTTATATTATTAGTATTTTCATTTCTACGCTCTTGTAACAAGGTAAAGAGCGGCGTTGAGTTTCATCAATCAACACGCAATGCCTTGAAAATTTAGTAGTAAGTGGAGAACGGAGTGTCTTAACACTAGGTAGCAGATAGCGGAATACATCGGGTAGACTGTCTACCTGTGACCACGGACTACTACACAGTGTTCGAAACGTCAGATTTCCAAAAATGTATAATCCCAAATATACGCTATTACTCCGGTTAAAATAGTTTAATTTAAAATGTGTAATAATCGTGAAAATCAAATAACTTATTATGGGATACATCGTGAAGCTGAAAACCTACCTACTCCGTACTATAATTAATTAAATATTTTTATATTCTATAGCTATGTTACTATGTAAAAATACATAGACACAGAATGAATAACAGGAGATTTTTTGGCGTCGCTGTATTTCCGTACATAGCTGTAGCCGATATAGGCAAAGGGAACCTAATGCTCATACGCTCCTTCCTTCCGTCCCAGTTTCCTGTTGTTTTCTTAATTTTCGAGATAATGCATATTGAGTAGCGAAACTCAACGCTGCGTTTTATATAGGTACCACTGCGAAATAATAAAATAATGTAATACCTCAGATGGGAAGAGAATCTACAATCGTCGCGCTTCCAGTCAGATGTTCTGCTTTTTCATATATTTATATAAATAATAGCTTTTATGTGATATGTCATCTTAATGTGAAGCCCTTTCGTAATGTTATTATAAAAAATGTTGTTTCATAATCTAAATTTGTTTTTATTTCGAAACTACTTACCTACTTACCTAAAACTATAGTAATTTTTATCTTTTCCTTAAATATTTTATTCTTTGTATTAGTTTAAGAAGCTGTGAAAATAAAGATAGACTGAACTAAATGGGTTATATCACTCTCTCAGGATGATGGACGACCCATCCAATACTTTGTCACATCTTAACTAGACCGCTTGACGTTCTAAAGACATATACTTTCTGTGTATAGTCTATATGTGCTCTCATCAAAAAAAATGTAATAATTTCACATCAAGGAAAGGGAAATATTTAAAAACGCATGAAAATTGTTTTAGTTTTCAAGAGTCGCGTATTCGATTTCTAGGTATTCTAGGTTCCATTCGATTTCTAGGTATATTACATAAATTTCATATTTTTCCTTGCATAGTTGATTTGTCACAGGTAACCTAGCGTTATTACACTCCGTTCCCCATTTTCCGGTCATTTATCGAGATTTGAGCGTATTGAGGTGCGAAACTCAACACCGCTCTATCTCTTATTACCAGGGCCATCCAATGAAAGCTCTTCATTGTTCATATTGGGGATCGAACCCACAACCGACCCATTTACAAGCAGCTGCTGTGTAAGCGCCACGCCCTCGACAGCAATAATAATATAATAACTTTCAATCAACATAAATCCCTGTACTAAAATGTAACGAGAATTTTAAGCGCGTCTCTAATTATCGTTATAACGAAGCAATATAAATATTGATACTAACTGGAACTCATCTTATTTCTTATGGTCATTATATTATGTACTGAGTGACTTATGAAATACTTATATGATAGTTTTATTTGATTACTTCTTCTTATATGCCTACGTAGTTTTCTAAAATTATTTTGTTTTTCATTTTCTTGTTCTGGTTGACTAAGTGCGGTGTTAAGTTCTGCGAAATTTACACCCAATGTTTGAATTCCGTAGGAAAATTGAAAACAGTTTTTAAGCAAGTTTTTCTCTCCCAACTATATTTCGTTTTATTGCATTTTATTACAATTATTTAAATGTATTTATTACAAAATTTCATTCCCCTAAGTGAAAATGGAATCCACAACCGTCGCGGTTACAGGCACACGTTTATACAACTGCGCCGTGCGTCGAAATTATACAAATTATACAAATTCAGTATAATATACTTTTTATTACATATTTTTGTGTAATGTAAAAAAATACTATATATGATTTCTAGATGCATTAAATTATGTTGAAATACTCGTACACTAATGTGCAAAGTGTTTATGTCAATATGACAAAAGTGATCTTATATGGAAATATTAGAATTTTTTACAACATCCTGTTTCTACAATTGAATTTTAAATATATGAAATATTTCACAAAACTCTTTTCACTTTTCAAATTTAATTATGATATTATTAATATAAAAATAATAACTTTTATAAACAACTTAAAAATATATGAATGAAAGAAAAATAAAAAACCAAATCATTTTCGAAAATATTTATAAAACTGTATTAATTATAACAATAGATAATAAATGATCTAAGCATTACGGTTGACATATTATATTTTGGTGTGAAAGTGCAAAGAAGATCCACATTGTTATCACCGAAGGCGAATTCGGACTTGTGTCATTAAATTCATAATTCTCGTATGGCCTGAAGGCCGAATCTTAGGAAGAGCC
>DWQW01008410.1:0-13990 GCA_018249695.1 Heliconius erato demophoon
TGCGTGTTGAGTGGCAGAACTCAACGCCGCGCTTAACCTCGGCACCAGAGCGAAGAAATGGAAATATAAATTTAAGTAAATATTTCATCTCCTCGAGTGGGGATTGAACCCACAACCAGTCGGTTTTGCAGTCACACTTCGTGCCGCTGCGCCACGACCGGCCTCAAAATAAATAAAATAATATTCCCCTATTATTAAAAATATCAAAACCCATGAATTCCTTTAGAACTATTAGTTGCTGAGATTTCAAGTGAGACCTTGGCAACTCGTGATAAACACAAGACAATCCCTAGAGGATAAGCTCGGGAGTGGCAAACGCTATTGCAATTTATAGCTTTGTGTGTCCTTATTATTGCGTTTAGGGCGCTTGCACGCGGCGCGTTTATTGTACTATAGAAATTTTGATATTATTTTACTGTTTTATTGCCTTAATATTTATTTGTTTATATGCTATTGGATATGCGGAGGGAACCTAATGTTGTGACTTCCCATTTTCTATCGGATTATATTGTAGTGACGTTACTTAATGTCGCGTTTTGTCTTCTTATTGCGAAGATATGAAAATAATTAAATCGTCCGAGTGGAAATTGAAGCCACGACTATCGCTTCTAGTATTAACTTACTAATGGACTGGCTAGGAATAGTAAGTAATAAAATTTAGATTTAATTTGTATGCAATAGAAGTATAGGTAGGCGTAACAGAAATCTTTACAATATTTTTCTTAACATTTCGAATGTCGGGAACCTAGTGTTAAGAGGTTTTGTTCTCCATTTTTCGCTCAATTTTTGAGTCATTACCTTTTTAGTACCAGAACTCAACGCCACGCCTTGTCTATCAGAGCGGGTAAGCAAAAATATATTATCACAAATGAGGATCGAAAGCGCTGCCATCGCACTTAAAGCCAAATACTGTCTCACTGTACATATGGTTAGTAAATACCGATATAAATGAATAAGAAACGTCAGTATAACTATCGGCCTTTATACCAAATAAGGCATATTAAATGTATTTTCCACGCAATTACAAAATTTATGATGCGTTTTATTAACGATTTTCTTGGTATTATAATAGCTTAGTATTAACTTCGATAAGGGCCAGTGCAAAGGTTGTAACGATTAGAACGTATATCTTTGTTTACTTTGTTCTATAATATAGGCACGAATAGGTACTTTATATATGAAACTAATTTAAATCTGCGGCTTCGCCTTCGCTTCCGATCATATGGAAATAATATTTATGAAAATTAACACATTCAAAGAGACCCAGGTAACTCATGACAAGGATAAAATCGACTGAAAGATAAAAAAAAATATTTTAAATGAAACTATTTAAACCGAATTAATCGCGTATATTTAAGAGAGAGAGAGAGAGAAGATTTTCATTTTGGAAACCCGACGCTTAGAACACTTTGCAGTAGTCCGTGGTCACGGGTAAACTGAGGTGGCATTCGTCTGTGGCAGTTGACATAATTATTATATCAAACTACCGCCAACGATTTCTTAATTGCCTCGCGTACTGCCTTGGATTCCTGGAGAATGAGCTGATAGTATCTTGCCCTCTGGTATGGTGGGTTGGAGACTTCAAAAAAAAGAAATAAAATACACTAAATTTTTTGTGAATTTTTCAATTCTAACCAGTAGCTAGTTAGTTCATATTATAATCTTATCAGCTTTATAATTAAACCATAGATTAGTATAGACTGTCGACTATGCTATTCTATTAAAAATAAGAATATGATGTTTTTTTTATTTTTTAAAATTAAATACTAAAAAAATAAGTTGTTTCCGTTTCACTTAGCAAAATTAGTGATATATATTTACTCACTTTTGTTAGACTACCATTACCGTCACTTAAATTATTAAATCAAAAACTAAAAAAAATGCAAGAATCTAAAGAAAATTACTTTTAATTAAATAATAAAATGCGAAAAATGTCTTTTAATGTCGCTTCGGAATCTTGATCGAATACATACCTACAATACTTATATGAAGAACTTACTTTTTGCGTTCAACTTATTTAGACTTCTTATAAGGAAATGAAATATTCTCTAAAGTCTACAACAAGACAGAGTTCCCACATTTGATATGTACGTCTTTCAGATCAGATCTTCGCTTGTTTAAAAAATATTATATGGATTTTGCTTTAAATTTAAACTTTTTGGAGTTTTTCTAATTTAAAATTTAGTGGAACATTAATAAACTGGTTTAAATTTTGTTTTAAATAAAAAATCAAATGACAAGCAAATGAAGAGTTTGTTTGGTCGAACGTGCTGATCTCAGCAACTACTGGTTGATATTTAAAAAGTATTTTTCTGTTCTATAGACATGGATTGAGGAAAGCCATAGGTTATATTATAATTATCACATTCAACTTTTTGATGTAACCCACTGGACCTAGGTTCGGAGTTGTCTCCTTCTTATATTTAGAATGTGTGTCACACAGAATTCTTATTTTGGTTTTTCATTTGACGACAAAAAATAGACTGGTTGTGGGTTCGATCCCCACTCGAGGTAATGAAATATTTATTTACATTTATATTTTAATTTCTTCCTCTGGTGTCGAAGCAAAGCGAGGCATTGAGTTCCGCCACTCAGCACGCAATACCTCCAGAATACGGCGGAAAGTGGGGAACGGAGTGTCCTAACACTAGGTTCCCTCTGCCTACCCTGCTGAGTGCGGGATACAGCGTGAAGCTAATTTAATTTAATTTTATAAAATAATAAAACTGTATCAATCTAGAAAATATGTTAATAAACGTTATTATAAAAATAACTGGTATAGTTCAACAATTTCCCACGACATTTAGGTATTTCCTTAAGAGTTACAAGTTATACAATATGTTTCTATGAGTATATTGTAAAGCCTTATCCGCTATCTAGGAAAATATAAATGATTATGTTATATAGTTATTTCAGTATATTTATTTTATTTAATAAACGATTTATTATAAATTAAACATTAAAAAATTAGGACACTATTTTCTTTACGTGTGAATTTAAATTCAATATATTCTTTATTTAAATAGATTTTTTTTATAAGCACTTTTGAAACAAATAAATTTAGTGTAAAAGCACTCAGTTCCACATTAAATTACGTACCTCTGTTCCCCATTTTCCGCCAAATTCTTGAGACGGAACTCAACGCCGGGTTTTGCCTCGTTGCCAGAACGTAATGAAAGTAGATAAATAATCCTCCGAGTGGGATGGGAATCGAATCTACAACCGCCGCCCTTTCGGCTTTCCTTGACACTATGTAGGTACTCTAATATAAAAACAAAATATATAGATACGAATAAATGGCTTTCAAATCACAAAATATAAATCGTTCACAAACGTACATTGATCTACCTACTACCTACTTACACTATCAAATTCGTGCCCCCCGGCGTTGTGTTCCGTGATCGCGTGTAATTCAGTTCTTGTGATACATTTGATAGCGTTTAGTTTTTGTACTAGCTATACTAGCTTATGAAACTTTGTTGCCAGTGGATTTGTAGGAGTTTTTATAAAGTAACTAGCTTTTTATAAACCAACACGCGGTTTCGCACGCTTAAAATTTTTATTATATTATAATCAAATTATACTAAATCTATATACATTTTAACCTATGAGATATTCTGATTAATAATTTAAATTACTGTAAAATTGAATTGAATTGGAATTGAAGCGGATTTAGATGTACCTATACATTAAATATTTTTTCCGTAAAATTACCTAAAAGTACATGCATCCTCACAAACTTTCACATTTACTTATATAATATTAGTAGAATAAAGAACATTTATATCTTCATATCGTCCATATTAGGATATGCAGATAAACTTAAGAAAAAGCCATTCCGTTCTTTATTTTCTGTTATAAAATGGTTAAATGCCATGCAAAGCAACGTAATACAACGCTTTAAATATTTTTTAACATCCACCGCATTGAACCCATAATCATCTTACGCTATTCTCAACTATACGATATATAAGTTATTGACTTAAGTATACCTAAATAAATCAGCTTCACGCTGTATCCCGCACACAGCAGGATAGACAGAGGGAACCTAGTGTTAAGACACTCCGTTCCCCACTTTCTGCCGAATTCTGGAGGCATTGCGTGTTGAGTGGCAGAACTCAACGCCGCGCTTAGCCTCCACACCAGAGCGAAGTAATGGAAATATAAATACAGGAATAAGTTTCTTAAACAAACATATAAGTAACAAAGCTTACTTTGGCAAAGCGTCTAAGTCCGATCAAAGTTATTCATAGAAAAAAAAAGTGTATAAACAAAACCTGTGCGTTTGAAGAATAACAATTGTACTGTAGCAAAGTTCCTCGCTTCAAAACTACCGCTGCATAATAAACTTCTTTTTTTTTTGCTGCCTTTCATAGAAATGTAAATTTAAATTGTGATATCTGAGGCCAGTCGTGGCGCAGGGGCACAAAGTGTGACTGTAAAACCGACTGGTTGTGGATTCGATCCCCACTCGAGGAGATGAAATATTACTTAAATTTAAATTTCCATTTCGTCGCTCTGTTGTCGAGGCCAAGCGCGGCGTTGAATTCTGCCACTCAACATGCAATGCCTCCAGAATTCGGCAGACAGTGGGGAACGGAGTGTCTTTCACTAGGTTCCGTCTGCCTACCCTGCTGTGTGCGGGATACAGCGTGAAAAAAACACTATTGGTACTTTTCGCCATATAAGCATAAGGTACAATGACCGTAGAATCTTATTATGGTTTTGACGTAACATCAAAACGATTAACACGATGTAACATAGCCTAAACCTTAACTCGTCAATTAAACTATTACACAAAAAAAAACAGTTCCTGAGATTGGCGCGTCCAACCATACAAACTCAGCTTTATATTATAATATTAATATAAATCGAATTAATTCAAAACTATCCATACAAACATGGAACCATTGTTGACATACCGAAGTCTCCAGATAGAAGAATGTAGTAAAATGAGAAGTGTTCAGTTGCAATCGCTATCGAGTGGCGCTCGTTCTCGGAACCGTCTACCTAACGCCCAGGTAGCGATCGCTAGTGATGGCGGTGTGTCGATGTTTTTATTTATAATGTTTACAAAAATTAATTAAATCACGCTGTATTCCGCACGTAGCAGGGTAGGCAGTGAGAATCTAGTCTTAAGATACTCCGTTTCCCACTTTCCGCCGAATTCTGGAGGCATTGCGTGTTGTGTGGAGGAACTCAACGCCGCTATTTTGCCTCGACACCAGAGCGACTCGCACTTTGTTTAATATAACTTTACGTAAATTTTATATCAATAATCTCGAAACATCATTAAATCTGTCAGAATAATATTTACTAAGATAAGATATAATGAAATAAGAAATAAAAAAGTTGCTTTGATTAATTACTCATTGTTAGATAAACCGTGAGATATGTTTTTTTGGAATCGTATGCATCACACTCGCGTTTCTGACGCCACGATAGCGGAGGAATGTTCCAGAAGCGTTTACTAAGAAGCGCATTCTTAAGAAAATTATTCTGTTATTAATTGTTATTCTTAAGAAAATTTAAGTTTTATTTAACGAAAATTTACTAAAAATTATAATATTCTTTACGATACAAAATAGATACAGAATTTATTTACTTAGAAGAACGACAGGTAACTGTGTACGAGTTTCGTTACTTATCAACTAATATTATACAGATACATTGGTTTAAACAATAATCTCAAGAACTACTGACTCGAATTAAAAAAAAAAATCTTAAGTTTAACAACGGCTCATACATTGTTATATTTTAAGTAAATTTAACTTAGAAATTAAATTAATGTATCAACACTTAAAAGTTGTAATAGAAAAGTGGTTGTGTACAATACTTAATTGTAATTGATATAATTAATTGTGTATAAGTACAAAAAAATGAAGCATAATAATAGAAATAATAAAAATAAAATAAAAAAAAAGATATAAAATAGTTAAACTTCACGCTGTATCCCGCAAAAAGCAGGATAGACAGAGGTAACCTAGTGTTAAAACACTGCGTCCCTCACTTTCTGTTGAATTCTAGAGCTATTCAGAAAATAGTCATGTATATATTATAAGTTAATATATATTTAGGAGCATCAATTACACCATAATTTATATACATTGAATAGATTTCTTAAAAGCTATACATAGACATTTTAAAAGTACATATTTATTATTATAAAGTTTTATTTTTGTATTTACCTATATTACACGACGTCACGTTGATATTACACACTGTACCTACAATCATATTAAATTTATGTATTGGAATTTAATCATAACATAACAAACAATATACGTTTTAAATTCTTTATAATTAACACTATCGATATCTATAATTTTAAAGAATTTCCGTCCCTATAGCTAACATTTCCTTTATTTTCTACATTAAAATCGTCCCATGAAATATTGTATCAGATTTTTTTCATCCTTATCATTGTGGGTGAGTTTGTTAATAATTTTTAACTTACTAAAATATTTATAGAAATGGTTATATATTAGAAGAAATAATATTTAAATTTGGTTTAGCAAATTTTATTAATAAACAAATATCTAATCGCGTATATTTTATGACGATAGGAACATTTCGCAGTAGCTTCGTCAATCACAGGTGTTGGTAGACTGAGGTGGCATTCGTTGTCAGTTGGCATAATTATTATATCAAACTAAACAATTTTTTTTATACTTTCACGCTGAATCCTGCGATATAGCAGGATAGGCAGAAGAAAACCTAATGTTAAAACACTCCGTTCCAACTGACCAAAAATATTTTTATATAGTAATACCAACTTTGTTTACGTAAAGAATGATTTCAGTATCTGTACTTCTATACATATATTAAAAAGTTAAGTAAGTTTGTTTGGTTGATAGCGCCAATCTCAAGAACTACAGGTTTATATTTATTGTTCATTTATAAAGAAAAACTATAGGCTACAGTCAAACCATTAGGTTTGACTGTAACCCACTGTACCTGCGATTAGAATTATTTTAAAAATGTCAATACTAGTATCAAACTCTACTTCCATTCGATCGCGGGCGAAGCCTCAGGTAAAGCGTCAGAATAGTCATAAATATTATCGTTATACTCATTTTTCCAAACAGAACGACGTCTGAGTGCGCTAGTAATTAAATTAAAAAATATATATATTTTTATTCTATTTTTTATAAAATACACTTTGTAGGTAATACTTATCCAGTTACATTTAATTAATAAAATTTATAGCCTAGAGGTGGAGCAAATGTATATTGTTTTTTAAGTCGGAAGGGCGGAAAAAATATTGAGTAAGAGGCTATATTAAAAGGGAGCTAAAAGATGAACCTGTAAGTGAATAGTAGGTATTTTTAAAACATTTATTTATTATTTTAATTTCTCTGTCTTTCTTTTTAAACTCTCGAATTTGTTTTGGTCAGTCGTGGCGCAGTGGGACGAAATGTGACTGTAAAACCGACTGGTTGTGGGTACGATCCCCACTCTAAGGAGATGAAACATTTACTTAAATTTATATTTCCATTTCCTCGTTCTGGTGTCGAGGTTAAGCGCGGCGTTGAGTTCTGCCACTCAACACGTAATGCCTCCAGAATTCGGCAGAAATTGGGGAAAGGAGTGTCTTAACACTGGGTTCCCTCTGCCTACCCTGCTGTGTGCCGGATACAGCGTGATTTTTTAATTTAATTTAAAACAAATTAAATTAAAAAGGCTTTGTTTTTTTTAGCTTCGCGTTGTATTCCGGATATAGCAGGGTATGTGTTTACATACCTAACGTTAAATTTAACATTAGGTATATAATCGTGTAACACATAGAAATATATTGTATGTCTGTATATGTATCATTTAACAGATTGTCGTGGCGCAGGGGCACACAGTGTGACTGTAAAATCGTGGTTGTGGGTTCGATCCCCACTTGAAGAAATGAAATATTTATTTACATATATATTTTCATTTCTTCTCTCTGGTGTCGAGGTAAAAGTGCGGCGTTCAGTTTCGCCACTCAACACGCAATACCTCCAGAACTCGTCGGAAAGTGGGAGACGGAGTGTCTTAACACTAGGTTCTCTCCGCCTACCCTGGTGTGTGCGGCGTAAAGCTGATTTAATTTTGATTTTTAAAAGATTGTTTAAGACTCATAGGTAACTTATTAAGACCGGCCGCTAGAGATTCTCTGATAGTTCAAAGTTATTATCAACAACTTAAATATTTAATATACATTAATTTTAAATGGAACTCTTAAACTCGACTCTTAATATCATATATTTAGTATTATACTTAACTTAACTTAGCTTCATGCATTATTCCTAGCGGGGTAGTCAGAGAGAACGGAGCGCCAAACACTACGGTCTCTACATACCTCTTTCGCCTCGTCTACTGTCTTCATACATGCTAACTCATGATGGGGGTCCTCATGCTTCTTACGTGACCTTCCTCCAGTATCTTTGATACTATGTTTTTCGAAGGTCAACCGAGGTCTCTCCCTATATATTTAGTAGATATTATACATTTTTGGAAACCGACGTTTGGAACGCTTTACAGTCATCCATGGTCACGACTAGACTGAGGTGGCATTCATCTCTCATTTGAGAAAATTTTTATATAAAAGTACTGCCAACCGCTAATAATAAGTGAGAATCGAACCCACAAACGCTGCGCTACGACCTCAGACAGCTATACTTAATAATTATATAACCAACGACGTCAAAACAACATCTAGAAACTCGCTACCCATTTTAACAAAGTATACGTTTTAATTCGCTTACCATCCACTCAGCGTTCACTTTCCCTCTGGTATAAATCTAGGCAGATAATTACATCTGTGTACGGCAGGGGGGAACCTAAATAAACACCGCCTGGGTGACGGGTCCCCTGTACAGTGTGTGTGGATGTAGTTTTGTTTTTACTTTATATTTACAATTTATAGGCTTTGTGGGTGACGATGGTGATAGTGGGTTCAGATCAGCTAATTTATGTTTTAGTTTTTGTATGGTTGGATAGAAAAATTATACTACTTAGTTGTTTTGTTTGTATAGATATATTGCAACTTGTAGAAGTAATAAATACAAAAAATATATACTTGGCAAGACGTAAATTTATCTCTAATGGAAATCTCTTCCAGTCACATAGAAGAAGGTAAACTTATAGATATAGGTTTAGGTATTTATAAAACTTTTTATAGCTTCGACCTCTTCTATATTGATCTCTCAACCTATTTATCGTATCATATCATATAACAGAAAAATTTAATGTTTTGATTTGAGTAAATTTCAAAGTTTCATTGTCATTCTCCCGAATGAGAATCAAACCCACAACCACACATTTACAGCCCAACGCTTACACTGCGCCACATCAGATATTTTAACATAACATTACAGTTTACCAAAGTAATTATAACATTAAATTTGGACGTAGCGGGACTCGAACCCGCGCCTCCCGGAAACCGACCATTTTTCTTTCCTAAGTGTGGAATAACACTTTAAAAATGTTAAAAATAATTATAACATTTATGCCTCTATTTTAAATTAAAAATGTATAATATATTTAAATGTAGCGCAAGTATCTCTGGTAATGTTGGTATTAAAATTAAAAAAATTACATACATCCTCTCGTATAACGTCGTAGGTACAATGTGGGACTCTATTTTCAAGATAGTAAAATTTATATAAGGACGCATTAGGCGAACTGCTCTTTCCATGTTATCCGAATGTCACCACTTGCACGGCTGTAGTAAAAAAGTGAAGTGAAATTATGTAGCGTCAGCAATTTAGTGTGGAAAGTAAAAGATTTTTTGTTGATGTTTTTTTTTTCGTTTAAATTTGAGAGTGGTTAGTTTTTATTTTGAATTTGCAGTATTTTTTTACGCGTATTAGGGTACGCCTAGGAACGTACTATTAGGACACTCCATTCCCTACTTTCCACCGAATTCTTGAGGCATTGCGTGTTGAGTGACGAAACTCAACGCTGTGCTTTGCCTCCTTATGAGAGGAATGATGAAATTGTTAAATATTATATCCCCAAGTGGGAATCAAACTCACAACCGCCACGTTTACGGTGTTATTTCAAACACCTTAGTTATTTATCTTAGAGGCACTTTATTCCTAAAATTCTTTAATAGAGCTAATTAAGTTAAAAAAAAATTCTCCATCGTAAAAAAAAAAAAAAATACAGGCATTTTGAAATTTTATAGCTCATCCCAGCTCTATTTTGCCGTTTTGAATTACGAGGCCATCATGGGCTACGTTCGGTTTTAAACTTATATTCGTGTATTCACATCACGTGTCATAAAGCTGTCCGGAAAACGGTAATATTGTTGTGATTTGTGGATCTGTCGCACCCACTTTCAGCTAATTGAATATATTAACTGATGAATTTATTTTAACATTATTTCTATATACCTATAGGAATAAGTCCTTACTGTCGGCTGTCGTGTTAATATTTTAAGCTCAACATTTGAGTTGTCTTGTGTTATGATGCATTACTTTACTTAGTATTGAGAGTGAATGTTAAGTTTTTTTTCTCAGCTTTACGCTGTATGAAGCACACATCAGGGTAGGCAGAGGGAAGCTTGTGTTAAGACACTCCGTTCCCCACTTTTTTCGGAGTTTTGGAGGCATTGCGTGTTGGGTAGCGGAACTCAACGCCAAGAAAGAAATATAAGTAAAAATGTAAATATTTCATTTCCTCGAGTGCGGTTCGAACCCACAACCAGTCGATTTTACAGTCACACTTTGTGCCCCTGTGCCACGACCGACCTCAAGAGTGTTAAGTTTAATTTTTAAATATCAATAATTATAAATATCAATAATTAATTGATATAAAACAGCTATCTTAGAACATTCATATATTTAATAATATTTTCTAAAAAAAAATTCCTCTTCTATCTGTACCTACCTGTTTACGTGAAGTGCGTAGTACGAGTTACGCTAGCGTGGTCTTGTTCAAACGCCCTTAGCTATGCCTACTGCTATATACCTACTACCTACCTATTCTACAGCTATAGGTATACCTACAGCAGAGACTACCTTCACTTGTTTTAATAAAACAACATCAAAGTAAATATACGAGATCCTCATGTAATAGTTCACGCGCCGTGCAAATAAATTAAGGAGTTTAATTAATGTTGAAATGGAAGGAGATTAAGTTTAATGTTGTTAAATTAAATGTGTATATTTATAGGTTTTTTTTTGTTTGTTTCTTGCTATTTTGCTGGAATATTGAATATCTTTGGTATGAAATGACTAAAATTGGACAGATGTTGGGACGAAGTGTTTTAACACTACTTTTCCTCTGCCTACTCTGCTATGCGTGAAAAGCGAAGAGCTGTAGTATGTTTGTTTGTTATTTTCCTTACCTGGTGTTAAAACTCTCCGTTCCCATTTGGAAACTCCGTTTCCCACTTACCGCCAAATTTAGGAGGCATTGCTTTTTGAGTGGCGAAAAATTACGACGCGCTTGCTTTGTTAATTGAGCAAAGCAAAAAATAAATAAAATATTAAATATAGTAAATAAATAAAGAATAATAAACAAAAAAAAGTAATAAATAAAGAGTTAATAAGTTCGAAATTCCTTTAAAAAATACGAAAGTTAAGTACTGTTTAGTATTTTTAATTTATCGACATTATTTAAATTAACATCTGTAATAGTGCAAATCGCCTCGAGGAACTTTTTAAACCATAAAGGAAGTCCGTAAGTCATATCGAGCATGGGAAACAGATGGATATCATGCGTAAGTTTAGAAATATAGGTATATTAAATCTCTATATATATATATATATATATATGTATATATATATATATATATATATATATATATATATATATATATATATATATATATATATATATATATATATATATATATATATATATATGTATTATAATTAAATGTTGAAAGAGGCCAGTCGTGGCGCAGGGGCACAAAGTGTGACTGTAACATCGACTGGTTGTTGGTTCGATCATCCCCACTCGAGGAAATGAAATATTTATTTACATTTATATTTTAATTTCTTCGCTCTGGTGTCGAGGAACTCATTTCCTTTTCTTGAAACTATTATATGTCAATGAAAAGACTTTCCATACGGAGAAAAGTAATTCTAATAATCGCAAATAAATACAAATTTTTAATAAACACAATAAAATTTTCAAGTATTTTATAAAAAATATGTAAGTACGTAACAGCTCTCGACCCTGCTTCTGATAGCCGCTATCGTTCAGTTCCGGGAAGATAAACGCACGAAATGCCGACGCGTGCCCAATAGAACATATATTATATTGAATACTTATATAATATAATACATATTCATATTAGATACGTAATAGGAATGAGTTATTCTCATTTCCTGGCTTTGGTGTATAGGCACGCGGCGTTGAGCTCCGCGAATTAACAAGCAATGTTTTGAAAATTGAGCGGGAAATGGAGAACGGAGTCTCCCTCTGCCTAAAATTATAATACAAGTAGGATATTCCTATTTAAAATAAAAAAAAATATATGAAAGGATGTAACGACATATTTAAATATCTATTCATTTGACATTTCCTCGATTTTAGTCTCAAAATTAAGACAAATTTATTGAAATAGAATCATCAAAATTGATTTACCCGTTTGGTCTTTGCTACGCCACACAGAAACAAACATACATAGATGTAGTATACATTACCCTCCTTTGCATCACGCACGGTCAATAATAAGATTTGATCACACTGGTCTGTGAGGTTGTCGTAGCGCATGGTCACAGCTCTCACTATAAATACGACGCGCGACGGTTGTGAATTCGATTCATTTGATTCAATTGGTTCAAAGAATTAATTATTTTAATTTTTTACACTCAGCGCGCGATGTCTCGAAAATACGGCGTGGCGGTGCGTGGGGAACGGAGTGTCTTAATACTAGATTGCCTTTGCATACCCTGTTATATGCGTCATACAGCGTGCTATAGAAAATTACACTACTACCCCAAATCAGCTTCACGCTGTATCTCGCACACAGCAGGGTAGGTAGAGGGAACCTAGTGTTAAGACACTCCGTTCCCCGCTTTCTGCCGAATTCTGGAGGCATAGCCTCGACACCAGAGCGAAGAAATGGAAATATAAATTTAAGTAACTATTTCATCTCCTCGAATGGGGATCGAACCCACAACCAGTCGGTTTTACAGTCACACTTAGTGCCGCTGCGCCACGACTGGCCTCTATCCGTCCGTATATAGAATTTTAGTTGGAAATGTCTCAACTCCACCGCCATAGTGAAAATGAAACGTTATACTATTCCTGTCAGTGGCGCGTTTAATGTTAACATTTTAATTAACGCTTTGGCTCAGTTGTTCATTAAATACAATTACTTAATTGCGGCTTCGAAGCCGACTGACTATATTTGATATGATGTAAGGATGTCCTAATAAATATAGATTTTTGTATGACTTTTATATAATTGTGGTCTAGACGCTCGTTTTATGTGCATACTAGTAAAATCAAATTAAAATTAAATCAGCTGTATCCCGCACACAGCAGGGTAAGCAGAGGGAACCTAGTGTTAAGACACTCCGCTCCCCACTTTACTTTACTGTTAATAATTTGTACCTATATACCTAAATGTAAAAAATCTTTCTATATCTATTCGATGTCTGTCATGGGAGATAGTCGTATATAAGAAAAAAAAATATTAGGGCATGTATCAATGTAAAAGAACCCAAACCAATTATTTTTTAAAATGTTTGTCTGTTCGTCGGTTTTGTTTGTTCGTTTGTGTTAGTTTTATTTGTAATAATATTCTCTTTTATACCATTTGAATTTTTAAAGTATTAGTAGAAGGACATATAAGTAGCGAAAAGTTTACACGATACAAAATAAAAGTTATTTACAATCTTATTTTACCAACAAAACGGTCAAAAGAGGGATTTTACCATTATTCGAATAACAGAAGATGGCGGAGTCTACAAAAGAAATAATATACTTATACCTATTTGTATATGATACCTATAGCACAGTCCCTCCTTTACTAGGGTTTCTTGATCCTAGCGAT
>DWQW01008411.1:0-13989 GCA_018249695.1 Heliconius erato demophoon
TTGCATTCTTCTCATTTATATCTGCATGATTTATAACTAGCAATATTTTTTCTTATAAATCATATGTCAGTTTAAATTGATGCTGGATCTTGCAGCCTTTGAAAGGACTGAGGCTTCCTTTACGTCGATGGTAATAAAATGTATATTCAGTTTCAGATTCTTAAGGAAGCGCGCATTTTAATGTATGAATATTATTTATTACATCGAGTATTGCGTTGTCGCGTTGTAGTATATATTTTATTATAATTTTAGTAAAATGGTAATATCCCTGTTCCACCCTAAACAAGGATAGAACTTAGATATTTTCTCTTAATATTGCCATATACAAAAAAAAACCGGACAACCGCGAGACAGGCTCGCCCACCGATGGCTCCATACAAAAATTGGAGTTTCTGAAATTCAGGCTTCTTTCATCTGATACCTCACTTAAACAAGCAGCCAATACCAAAATTTGCCCCTCTTTTAAGGCTATTATTTTTAAGGATTTAACCACAAATGTATAGTTTCAGATTTTTTTTTCTAGCTTAGTACTCACTACCTGTAGATGCTAGGTGCCAAATTTCATAATTCTAGGTTAACCGGAACTACCGTATTAATTTTGATACTCTTTATATTAGTGTCGAAATATGCGTTTTTTGGCTCATAAACGGTCATATCTTTTTTTAGCAAATCATGGGGTTATAGATGTAGGTATATGATTTGAATTTCAACTCAATATCTCCAAGGGTTCCTGAGATACATGCTCTTGACAGACAGATAGACAGACAGACGGGCGGATAACAAAGTGATCTTATAAGGGTTTCTTTTTTCCTTAAAAGTATTCGGTACAATCTAAAAATGCTACTTTTAAGCAATATGCTATTTTTTTTTTATTTAATGCAAATCTTTACAACAGAGAGTTACTTATATTTTATAAACGGAAACAAAAATACAATTTATGTATATATGCATGTTTACGAGTCTCTCTCGGTAGGTGGTCTCCGCGATTTATCCAAAGGAAAGGTAACCATTTGACAGGTGGTTAACCGAACACTATAAAGCAAAGGAACCTAACTCATCATTAATACCGACGCCAATTGTTATTTAATTTAATTTATATGCTAAATTATTTCAATAACTAGAAATTGTAAAATTATTCAAATATTTAATTCGCATTTGATACTAACCTTGTTGTATAAGACGTCCATTTATCAAGTTCAGGTTAAGGTAATGTTTCACGCAGTCAAATTAGATAATTATTATATTTCACAGTGCAATGGTACTGCAACTAAGGGAAGGCAAGGATATTATGGATTGGTATTTAGCTATGGAGACCAGTCGTGGCACAGAGGCACAAAGTGTGTCTGTAGAATCGACTGGTTGTGAGTTCGATCCCCACTCGAGGAAATGAAATATTTATTTACATTTATATTTTCATTTCTTCGCTCTGGTGTCGAGGCAAAGCGCGGCGTCGAGTTTCGCCACTCAACAACACGCAATGCCACTAGAACTCGGTGGGTTTTTTTGATTTGGTATTTAGCTATATGAAATAGAAACGAATGGTAATTTAAAAAGTACATCAAATCCAATCAACTTCACGCTGTATCCCGCACACAGCAGGGTAGGCAGAGGGAACCTAGTGTTAAGACACTCCGTTCCCTACTTTCTGCAGAAACAACGTACATAGTACGCAATATAGCATCATTAAAAGGTATCAGGGTAACTAAAGAAGGGTTTCCTAAAATATTACATCTGCTGCGGGTTCAAAGGTTGTATAGGTTGCGTCAATACTGCACTTTCGATATGCGCTAGTGAAAGGCGCATCTTCCAGCCCAGGTGTGGCTTTGGACTGTAGACTGCAGTGCTAACAGTATTAACCGCTACTGCACACCGACGTTCGTGCTACTGCAATAGAGTTTTATTATATCCTGTGGAATTTTTATAAGCCAGATACAGTGAAATGGCTATGGCTGGCTATGTCACTAAGCAGAATGTGCGAAATACATAAATAATTTATAGTTTATAGTGAATTATTATTTTAATTTCCATTAATGTTGTTTCCATTTGAGTTAAGCAAGTTTAAACATTATTTTTATTTTTATTATACCTGTTTATCTATAAATATTACCAATGTTGTTATTTTGTACCAGCGTTGCCAGATGTCCTGATTTTGGCGGGACGTCCCAATTTTAAGCTCAAAAATTAAGTGCCATCGGGACAGACATAGTCCTGCTTTTTGCGGATTATTCCATGTACTGTGAGAAATATTTTTAATTATTACATAATAATTTCATAGAAATATAAATATAATTCTGAAGACTTAGTCTTACAGATAAACCAAAACAATATTGTTAAATATAGTCACGTTTTTCCATAAAAAATATATTATATTAATATTTATCACCATTTAAAACTTTATTTACAACTTAAATAAATAGAAAATTATTCATAAATTAAATTCCCATATTTTTTTTTGTCCCGCTTTTGGCGTAAGAATTCCGCTTTTTTACTTAAAATATTTCAAAATCCCGTTTTTCACTTGGAGAAAATCTGGCAACACTGTTATGTATTGATATCTCAATATGATAAATATAATATTCGTAGGTCAAGAAATACTTACTTTATTAAGGAAGTATAAACGGAGGGAACCTTGATCGCAGTTATTACGGGGCGGTCCCTAAGAAAATTGTCATTGAATGTGGCTAATGTAACGGGAAACACACCGCGCCAATTATAACCACAGTGGGTATCGTTGCTGGCACTTTCTTATTACGTACCCGACCGACGACATTTATGTTTTTTTGTAAAACCTGTACAAATGTAATAATCGTGATTTTAATAAAATATTTTTATGAACTGGTCCGGACCATACGTAACATATAGACGTTTAACATGTAACTTATTTATTTTTATTTTTTTTTATAAAAAAAATAAGAATCATTCTTTGATATATTTTTATTTTTTTATAAAGAATAAAATATCAAGAATGTGATAATAAATTTCTGGTATTATGTACCAATTTCTAACATTAATATTAGTGCTCTTACTGAAGAGCTTATTAAATTATATGTAAAAAGCACTGTAATTTAAATATGGCCAAAATGTCTTATTATATTAAAAAAAAATGTATTTTAAAAGTTTTAAAAACTAGTTTACCAAAACAAATTTTATTTATTGATATCATTGACATTATCAGATTTATGATGGAGCCGTACTTTCAGTTCAAGAAGTGACGACGGTCAATGTACTTCGGTTTGCAGTTACCTGTTTGCATCTACTTGTTTAATAAAAATAATAAAAGTTGCTTTCCTCGAAATTAAATATGAAAAGTTTTAATTCTGTTCTGATTTATTACGTTATTAATAATACTAACATTTTATGTATTATGTTTTGGTGTAACTTTCTACAACAACAACAAACTTTCTTAACATATCGTACTAGTGTAATATTGTACTATTACATTTATATTTTTACATTACATTACATTTAAATTTTTAGATTACATTACATTTACATTTTTACATTATATCTTATTTAGCTTATTTAGCATATTTGGTTCGATTTTTTACCGCCTGGCCTAATTCTAAAATCTTTGAAATGTCAAACCAGTCAGCAATTTTACAAGAATCCATGGCAGTAAGTAGGGCGATTCATTTATAATTGTCTTTCATAGTGATTTCATATAATAATTGTGTAAACTGATGAACCCTTGAAGTACGAAATCACCTCTACCCGTGACACAGACTACAAATTGTTGGAAATGAGCGCAGAATTGGCGGAAAATAATATCGATTAAAATCCCTCCAATATAATGAAATAGATAAATTCTTTTTCTTCTTCAAATTTTTCCGAAAACCCTGAAAACTATACATTTGTGGTTAAATCTTGAAAAACAATAGCATTAAAAGGGAGCAAAATTTGGTAGTTAAGCCGCTAGTTCAAGTGAAATATCAGATGAAAGGGTAGCCAGAGCTAAGCTTGAAAAAGTTCGAGACCGCCAAATTTTGTACGGAATTCTCGGTGGACGAGCCCGACTTACGCTTGTCCAATTTTTTTTAACAGTTTCACGGCTTAGCATAGCAGGACAGACCGAAAGAACCATCATATTTACGTCTGCTCTTTCTTACTACGCCACAATGTCCTCAAATAAGCCATTCTTTTAAAATGAATTAATTTAAAAATCCCAATTAAAAAATATCGTAAATATATATTTTTATGATAGAGATCATGTAGGTTTAGATATCATGTAGGTTTTTGTTTTTTTTTTGGTGGTTTTCTTTTCTAGCTTACAATATTAAAGTGATTTCTTTTATTTAATTAATAATCATTTGCGGTGGATAAGATAATATTTCATATAATTTTAGTTATAAGAAAAATCTACTTTACAGTAAGTTTATATTTTTCCATATTACATATTATTTGGTGCAGCACAGCAGCAGAGATTATAAAATGATTTTATTCTTACCCAATTAACCAAATTATTTTAATAATGAAATCATAATTTTTAAAGAAAAAAATATAAAAGAAACAAGAATCATAAGAGTCATTTCCCACCATATTATATATAAATTGAAATTGAATTTAAACTTGATGTGTAAGATAAACACCACATGTATTTATAAAGCAGGCCTATTTCTTCTGAGGGAGAAGGAGACTTCCTGAGGAGCACTCCTTACTTAGTGATTAACGCTCTTGCCAGTGTACGTTAAAGTACTCGTATAATTATATAAGTACGGTACAACTAAATTCAAGACATTTAAATTTCACAGTATAATGTGAATAATTATTGTTTTACAAAAGTCATTTAAGGATATATTTTGTTTATACATATATAAATATCCAATAATTTTATATTTACTGTGACTAATAAAAAAAAATCGAACGTAATTATTAATAAATCGAACGAAAATATAGACTCTTTTCCTTTAAAGATATTAATAAAATAACAACACAAGCGTGTTATCGTAATAATAAAATGGATGATCAATCTTAAGTGTAGCTTACTAATATTTCAGGGTGAGGCCCTGCGAGAAGGGCAGTAATTAGGCGTAATCGATCTTGCTGTTTACGCTCGTTCGTATATGGTAGGGGCGGGACTGCGCAGGCGCATCGCTCGAGTGCGTTCCCTCGCACTCCTGCGCCGCTAATTTCTCTATCTTTAGCCCGCGGTAACTGACCGAGCTCGCTACCGAAGAGAAAATGCATTGGATGCGTCCGGTTATATATATGCACACATAAAAAGTTTTCAATAATAAATTGCAAAAAAATAGTAAATAATATGGCCAATAGTCGACCTACTGCTGTGTGCTGTAAAAGACCTTAATATTATTCCGTTTGCAGCTCCAGATCTCGCAGTGTCTACTACAACTGTCATTAGATATAATATTATATTATTTGTAGTTTCTCGTTAGTTGCTGGCAATAGGTTAATTTTCTTAGAAAGTAGGTGCAGCCATTTTGTTGCACTTGATAACGTACGTCAGACGAGGCAAATTTTATATATAATTATTATTAACCATTTCGATTATGACGTTTTAAACTAATGTGATCTATAATCGTTTCATAATAATTTATGTAAATGCAAGAGAAGAATTTCTCTTGTTATCTAAAAGACGATTCTGGTTACTTGTTTTCTATGATTGCAAACCAATCAAGTTGCCTTTGATAACTGTGTGAATCAATAAATGTACATAATTCTTGCCAAGTTTATATTTATGGTTAAACTTAAAACAATGTTTCTATTGCATTCATTTTAGTCAGGAAAATCCTAGATGCAACTTACATATCAATATAATCGTTTTATAGACACCATATATAAAAAAAAATATTGTACGTTACATTAAAAACAGCTTCACGCTGTATCTCGCACACAGCAGAGTAGGCAGATGGAACCTAGTATTAAGACACTCCATTCCCCATTTTCTGCCGAATTCTGGAGGCATTGCGTGTTGAGTGGTAGTCCTCGAGTGGGGTTCGAACCCACAACCATTCGATTTACAATCACACTTTGTGCCCCTGTGCCACGACTGGCCTCAACGTACGTTACATAGGTGCATTAAATAGAATTGTAAATATTAGAGAGTGAGGGAGAGAGAGAGAGAGAGAGAAAGAGAGAGAGAGAAGAATTTTAATTACAACTAAAGAATTGTTTCCTGTATTTTAATTTACACTTTACAGTTATATAACATTGTTACATAAAACATGCAAAATTTAAAAATGATATACAAAAATCATATGGCAATGCAGTTTTATATAATATTTTATTTACTTTACATTATATGAATATGATACTATGACACACCGCTGCGATTCATCAACTGCAGATAATCATTTGTATGTGAACTTTCGCTACAGAAGTGAGAGTGGATTTCTAGTTAAATACGTTTACTATGGTTATATATTAAAAAGTGAACACACCATGTGAGTTTGAACAACTCGTTGAGGTGTGTATGTCAACAAGTAGAACCTTACTATATCAAGATTTTCACTAAAAACTCTCATATGTCGATTAAATGTTTTCTAAATCAACCGTAATAGCAGTTTTATAGCTTAAAATAGCTAGTAATAGATATCACGCATACTTACTAAATATTATTTTATTATAGAACTTAATAAATTTAATTTTCCTATTGAAATCTAGTCAATTATGAATGGGAGCTATATATATGATATGGATTTCTTAAGATATTTCGATACTATTCAAGTTTTGTTTTTATTTTAAATTATATTTACAGAATTAAATGTATTTGAAAATATGCACTGGGTGTAGCTGTTCTGATATACAGTGTTCACAAGAGTTTAACTGAACAGTGTATATCAGAACAGCTTCTTTTTAGGACACCATAAAAGCGTAAATGTTTTTTGTAAATTTTAATTATTTTGTCATTATCAGCTTCACGCTGTATCCCGCACACAGCAGAGTAGGCAGAGGGAACCTAGTGTTAAGACACTCCGTTCCCCACTTTCTGCCGAATTCTGGAGGCATTGCGTGTTGAGTGGCAGAACTCAACGCCGCGCTATGCCTCGACACCAGAGCAAAGAAATGGAAATATAAATTTAAGTAAATATTTCATCTCCTCAAGTGGGGATCGAACCCACAACCAGTCGGTTTTACAGTCACACTTTGTGCCACTGCGCCACGACTGACCTCAAAACACAACTAAGTAGTTAGTGTTAAGACAACTTTTCCCTCATAAAATAAAAAATTAAATAAAAACATGAAAAAATAACTTTCTCTTTAAATAGATCGAGCGGAACCGAGCCGTTTAGATCAACATACATTTACAGTGGAAGAAATAGGTTTTTACGACGACATGTGAAATACGATGTCTGACCAGTTGTTATGTTGTAACAGATTCGTTGATGATATATTTCAGTTGCATAAAACATTTTATTGCATCACTAAATGTTTATTGTGTTAGATGAATTTAGTAAAATATTCAATATATTTTTAGCTTTGCTCTATATCTATTCCACATATAGCTGGGTAGACAGAGGGAACCCGGGAACCCAACGCCAAGATAATCCGTTCCCATTACGATTGCCGATTTCTAGATGCATTGCCCGTTGAATGGTAGAACTTAACGCCGCGCTTCGCCTCACTTCTCTCTAAATGAAAATATTAAATAATTCTTTTCCTCGAGCGGGAATCGAACTCACAATTATACCACTGTCTTGGTTACAGTCACACTCTTGTGCCCATGCACCAGTGGCTGCCACGATGAGGTGGCATGACTGGCCTCGTAAAATATTCTACTATTCTACATATACATCATATAATAAAAGAGACATATAGAAACCATTTCCTATCATCTTATAAATATTTTATAATAGTGTTGCATTTGAATTTACATATTTCTGAATCAGCGGTGAATAATGCAAACATAATTGATTTGTTTTATAAACTGTACATTAACAATATACACAGTAGTACATACAATGTATATTCTTTACTTAAATTTTATAAAAAATACAAAATTAAAAGGTTTGTTAACGCAGGTGGGCTTATTAGTAAAAGAAATCTCTTCCATTTAACAATTGGAACAGCGGGAAAAGAGTATAGTGAAGTTATCAATAAAGAGAAAAACAGATACAGGAGAAACATAATATCCAAATACATAAATAAATAGATACATATACAATTATACATATATATCCTATACATATACACTATATTTATAAATACAAATTATATATAATAGATTCGGAAGAAAGTGGGGAACGGAGTGTCTTAACACTAGGTTCCCTTTGCCTACCCTACTGTTTGCGGGATATAGCATGCAGCTGATACATACATATGTATGTATATACTAAAATACTACCACCGTACGAAATATAAAGCACTAACTCCTTTATTTAATGAAGTATTCAAAAACCGCGAACTATCTGACTTTTAACGCAACAGTTACTTATTCAAGCTTCCTTTAGAGGAATGTTGCTGCTTAAATTCTTTTATTATGACCTTACTTTAGTAGAAAATAAAGCTTATTAAATAACGAAAGCAATCTTATTTAATGTGTACCTTAAGCAGAATGCTATAGAATAAATTCGTGAGAATGACGAAGTGCATACTTCTCAAGCTCAAGACTTAAGTGTTTGGGGACTTAAAAATAAGTGTTGAAAGAAAAGTAATAAAGATAAAATATGTGGGCGAGAAGTAAATACTAAAAGAGATATACACGACCGACTTGCAGAAGGAGGAGGAGGAGATTTGTAGGTAACAGAAGAAAAATTACAAGAAGTTCAGACAAGTCTTGGCGCGGTGGCACAAGAGTGTGTCTGTAAACGTGACACGTTGGCGCGGTTCCCACTCTGCCATTTTTATTTTTGACTTAACTATTTCCATTTTTTCGCTCTGGTGTCAAGGAAAAAAAGGGCGGCGTTAAGTTCCGTCACTCAACATGCAATACCTTTAGAATTCGGCAGAAGATGGGGAGTGGAGTGTCCTAATGTAATATTTTCATATTTTATATAATTGTTATATTGTGTTTAGAGATAGATATATTTGTATTCAAGATAAATTACAATTCATTAGAAATGATTGTTTGCCAGGATAGAGTCCAATGGATTGTTTATATTGAGAGGACTTATTGGTAATAAGCTAATGACGTTGTTTTGACCATTTATTTACTTTTCCCAAACTGTAGCATTCTAACTACTAATGTATTAATTATGTTTGTATAATGATTAAGCTATTATAAATAGTCCTCAACCCCTTTCGAACATCAGTTCTAGTTAAGCTCTTCCTCGCTGAAGTGTTCTTAGTAATAAATATTATAAATTTATCGTGACGCTGCGCAGTTGTTATTTTCAAGGCCCCTTCTGACCTCCGAACATTACACTAACACCAGACTTCCACTGCCCACCTCGCTACAAGCTGGATACAGCGTGAAGCTTAAAAAAAATGTAAAGTTAAATATCCTGAGATTGCTAATAAAAGATATGGATTAGGAAAAGTATACAAAAATTATCTACAACTGGCTTTTAAAAACGCAATTGGTATTGATAAGATTGATAGATTTTAATCTTAAAATTCCCGCTTTTTATTTTAATTGTCCCTAGATTAGTCATATTATAATACAAGCAACACACAAAAGCTTACTAACCTACAAAGAAAAAACAAGCTAAATATTTACAATCTAGCTTTTATAACATAGTGTGGCAACACCAAACATACGTAAAAACATAAAATCATAGCGTGGCTGGGTGCAATCAGCACGTGCAGTCACGCGGCGGTCGGCGGAAATCGTAGGCAAAGCACAGGTGTTGCGAAATCACCTGAGTAACAGTCTAATACGGAAAACATGTTCTTACTGTACCCTACGTCACGTGGTCGTACTTCCTGACTGAAGTATAAATATTTAAAAAAGTTTCTATGAGATCCATAATGTATATGATAGTCATGCCTAATAGTCAAAATATTTATTAGTTCATTAAGATTGATAAATAAGTTCACGCAGTGCTCCGCCTATAGTAGGGTAGGCATAGAGAACTAGGAAACACTCCGTTTCCCCACTTTCAGCGGAAGGAGGCATTGCGTATTGAGTGGCGGAACCCAACGTCGCGCTTTGTCTTGTTACCAGAGGGAGGAAGTAAAAAAATCCCTGTGTCTCTACTCCATGAAGGCCTTAAAATAAATCTTAAAGTTTGTAAATTAAAATAAAAAATTATATAATATTTTTATATTACATATATGATTTAATATATTTATTTCTTTTACAGGTAAGTTACGCAGAATGAAATGCAAGTCGGCAATGGTAAAATAAAATACTTTAAAAAAATAGCTGTACTTAATAATAAAGTAACTATAAATGGGGAACGGAGTGTCCTTACACTAGATTCCCTATGCCTACTACGAAAAAATATATATATAAACAAACAAACGCACATTTTACTTTTGTAGCGACACCAGGCAGCCTAGTCTTAAAATACGCTACTTCCTCTTAATTTTTTTTAAGATAATTAATATTTGGGTAGCGGAATCAAAATATACAAAATCTCTTATAACGTTAAACATTAAACCGAATATGTAAATATGAATCAAAATTACTTTTTTTTTTCTACATAACCATCTGTTACTCGTATGTCTTGGCCAATACCGACATTTCCAATGATTAAGTAACTGAACAGAAAAAGTAAAATTGGTATTTACTTAAGTAAGTTATGTTGAGCTACTTGCTTGCTTAAGCAATAACGTTTAAATGAAGCATATGTTTTAATAAACATCAGCTTCACGCTGTATCCCGCATACTTCAGGGTAGGCAGAGGGAACCTGGTGTTAGGACATTCTATTCCCCACTTTCTCCTGAATTTTCGAGGCGCCGGGCTTTGTTTCGGTGCCAAAACGAAAAATGAAAAAAATATTATTAAGTAATATTTAATTTCCACGAGTGGGGATCGAACCCTCAGCCGTCTCATTACAGCCACACCCTTGTGCCTCTACGCCACGATGGCCTTTAATAAAACTTGATGGAAACCCACTTAATGATGACAACTGGTACCCATCTGAAAAATATCCATTGCTCTCTCATTATCCATTTCCAATTACCAACCACGGCGCTATTTATCTTGTCATTAGAAAGTTCTAGGACAAAATTAATATGGATGGAGGTAATTATTTTGATACTCAAGCAGCGGTGAAATGGTACCACTCCCATCCCATAGCATTATCATAGAAAGCTCTCCCTAAACGAGGACTGTGATAAGAATTTCTTTTAAGGAAATTTTGATAATTATATTCTAATAGACGTCTATGGAATTAAATTTGTACGGTCATAACGAAACTGCCTTCGAGACGATAATGGTAATTTAAAAGTAATTTATACTACAGCTGAAGAATTTGTTTAATGGAACACACACATATCAAAAACTACTGATTTGAATTGAAAAAATATTTTTGTGGAAGGCTATGTATGTTATTATATCACGTTAATCTCTTCGATATACCCAACAGTTCCCGCGGTCAGAGTTATCCCGAGTGCTTAGAACGTTTCGTGTGTCATAAATAACTTTTGAGGCCATTCGTGGCGCAGGGGCACAAAGTGTGACTGCAAAATCGGCTGGTTGTGGGTTCGATCCCCACTCGAGGAAATTAAATGTTAATTTTCATTTCTTCGCTTTGCTTCGGCGTTGAGTGCCGCCATTCAACATGCAATGCCTCCTGAACTAGGCGGAAAGTGGGGAATGAAGTGTCTTAACAATAGGCATCTGCTTACACTGCTATGTGCGGGATACAGTGTGAAGCTGTTGTAATTTCAATTTACTTATAATCAACTTCGGTGATTTTCATTTGATCATGCGTCTCTCGCGCCTAGTATTTGTAGGCTAATCTTTAAAAAGTTTTTTTAAAACACTGAAAATACTCTTTTAAAAATTCGAATAAAGTAAGGACTTTATTTAGGTAGTTAATGCCAAAATGTTATAATGAATTTAAAATTATTTAATATGAATGAACTAGGTACTAACATTATTATAAACAATTAGCGACAAAGTCACAAAAATTACGAGAATACTACGCATAGGACCCTTTTTCTACTGAATCTGGACCGCAAAAAATGCCGCTCAGTGACGTGCGTACCATTGTATTACGGTCATAGCACTAAGAACATGTTTCTAATTACACAAATTACCCATCAACCGCCCTCTCCAGTGAGGATATGTGAACAAAAACTTATATAACACAAAATGAGGCCTATTTGATCTCATATTTATGTTTTATAATTGACATAAGTACTTATAATGGCTGTGGAGCTAGAGCTTTAGTGAAAGTTCAACTTTAATCACAAACTCTTATCTTATTAGCCTCGCTCGATCATATAGTGGCACTCGTGCGGCCTCTTATACGTTTTATGTATCGGTTGTCATTAGCGTTGTCCATTATCTATTGCAGGCGTTGCATAAGAAGAGTGAGGATCACGATACCCTCAGGCTGGTGCTTACGATGCACTACCTTAGATCAAGAAATACGTTTCTTTGAGTAATGTGGCTGGAGAAGTGTAGAAATACATTACAACACGCATTTAATAAATATTATAGAGGCTAGTCGTGGCGCAGGGGCACAAGTATGTGTTTGTAAATGCGTCGTCGTGGATTCGATCCCAACTAGAGGAAATGAAATATTAAATATCTTCGCTCTGGTGTCGAGGCAAAGCGCGTCGTTGAGTTCCGTCATTCAATATGCAATATCTCCAGAATTCGGTGGGAAATGGGGAACGGAGTGTCTTAACACTAGGTTCCCTCTGCCTACCCTGCTGTGTGCGTGTGAAACTGTATAAATATATACAATAAATATTAGTTTAAAAAGTTTCATTTTAAATTGGGACTAATTAAATCCGATTTCTATCTATATGTCAACATGTATAAGATTACGTAACACGAAAAGTTGCGTCGGCCCTTTGCTCTTTTATAAAGTGGGTTAAAAAGCTGTTAAACTTGATATTGAATATCGCCAATCGCAAGTCAAAATTGAAAAAAAAAATGGTCTCACAGTCAATCAATATTATCAACGCATGAAATATTTGGAGCGTTTACATCACTACTGTCGTATAATAAGTTTTTTTTTTTATTTTTAAAAAACTATAGTTGTAATACTGTCGTGGTGCAGAAGCACAAGTGTGCGACTGGCTGTGAGCTCGATCCCCACTCGAGGAAATGAAATATTCAAAATTTTGATTTCTTCGCTCTAGTGTCGAGACACTCACCAGGCAAACCCTTGAAAATTCGGTGGAAAATAGAGAACGCAGTGTCTTAACACTAGATTCCTTCTACCTACCATGCTGTGTGCGGGATACGGGGTACCTTTTTTATATATTTTACTATAATTTTCATGTAATTGTAACTGTGTTCTACGAAGCACAAATGTGTTACTAAAAATAGGGTTTTTATTTGAGAAAAATGATTAACATATGTTAATATGCATAATAGTAAACTTCATTTTATATTAACGTTATTTCTTTTTTATATTAACAATATTTTATGCACAATCACAACGTCTCTTCTCAACAACAATGTGCAATGACCTCAAGTCAACTTATTTTGAACTAAATGTCATCCCATGCTCGTTAAAAGGTGAAAGTGAATCCCTTTGAAAACACCGAGATTTATGCAGCACATTTCAAACGAGAAATCATCATTCGTTAGAAAAGATAGGTCGAATAATTGACGTTATTACACACTACCTGCGCCGGCGGCGATATTTCTGGAGCGTCCAGTGACGTAAGTCATTTTTTGAACGATACCATATATAAGATTGATTGCTGCAATCATTATGATATGAATAAAGAATATTATTATGGAGATGAGATCCTATATTTTACACTTAAAAGCTTTCTCAAACGGCTTAATGACTAATTTTAAATAGCATCATTTTGTAAGATATGATATAAGAAAGTGTTTCTCAGCACTATCATGTATGGTTGATATTTATTTGTTGGTCTTAATTGGTATTACAACGAAATGAACGAATTTGTGAAATCCAAAAGTTACTTACAATGAAGTAAGAAAATGAAAATTT
>DWQW01008412.1:0-13988 GCA_018249695.1 Heliconius erato demophoon
TAGAACAGATGATGAACAAGGTGACATGGTACGTAATCTTGTTCGGAATACATTGTGAATACATACATTAATTACCACTGACATTAGGTTAAACTATGTGCCAAATTACTCTATTAAACATACATAATGGTACATTTCATAAATCGATCGTCTCTAAAGGTGAAGTATGGAAAATGAAAAATCGCAAATGATTTTATTCCTCTTTTGAACTTTTACAAAGGGTAATTTTTAATATTTTTTTTTCTTTTGATGCGGCGAAATGTTTATGTGTACTAATAATCGAATATTATATATAATATAATAAGCTATATAAAACGAAGTAAAATTTTTGGTTATTTTAGTTTCACTGCTCTTTGCTATTTGAAGTAAAGTTTTCGCCTCCGGCTTCTGAGCTCTATAATCCTATACGTTAATCCAAATCCTGTTCTGCCTTTGTATAAGGTTTCGTTAAGGAATGTAGAGCTATCAAGTAACAAATATCTAAGCTTCTCAACCTTCTAATTATGTAGTTTCTTAATAATAATAATAATTTAATTGAGGCCATTCGTGACGAACGAGCGACTGTAAACTCGACAGGTTTTGGATTCGACTTCCACTCTAGGAAATGAAAGGTTTAATATTTTCAAATGAAAATATTAAATCGAGGAAATCCTCGCCCTGCTAAAGGGGCAAACACTCGGCGTTAAGTTCCGAGACTCAGAAAAAAAGTACGCGTAAGTGCTCAACGGGTGCTACGTGAGCTAAAAAAATGATTCACTGAGATTGTAATGACTACCGGCGCACTATATATTGTACCAGATTGCACAAAAAAGGTGACAGATGAAAAAAATAATTAAATGTACATATGCGCGTCAGATATTGATGCCATCCATGTAGGACACGGATGTCGTATTCTTAAAAATGTAAATATGTTAATCTGATTGTTTCCATGATGGAGGTGGTCGTACGTAAGGGTTAAAAATGAGCGAGTCAGATTTTCTAAGGAGATGATAAGCAAACCTCAAAAAAGCTCTTATATAAGAGCTTTTTAGTATATACTAATCTGACGGTTTGGATGTGACGCACTCTCAACTCACAGCCATTGTTAGAATGTGCAAAAAAAATCTTTATTTTGAAATACTCAAGGGCGTCAAGTAGAGTGAAAATCGTCAGTAGGTTTCAAATGCGTAATATAAGTAAAAATTTTAATTATCCATTTTAAGATAACGAAGGGTAAGTCAAACGTAATTAATGTATCTATAATCTATATGGACGTTAATAATATACCTACCTATATAAATACTTTCTTTTCGATTTCCTTTTATTTCTATAATTCTTTTTGCTTTTACAACAAACAAACTGTTAAATTTGATAAAAAGACATTAAAATAATAACAACTTTCATTAGATGGAATTTAGAGTTAAAAGATAAAGTTAATATGGTGGAGTTTTATAGATACTAGAAAATTATGTGAGATCGATAAATATTTCATGGTCACTAAAGACTCTTTATGTGTACAACATGCTTTTGATACTCTTTTTGTTTTGTTATCAATTGTCATATAGATTATATCTATTAAAGTTTGCTCAATATGCTTATTTATGTATTAGGTGAAAAGTAATGTAAGAAATATTTTAAGTAGAAACATATACATACATACATGAGGCCAGTCGCGGCGCAGCGGCACGAAGTGTGACTGTAAAATCGACTGGTTGTGGTTTCGATCCCCACTCGAGGAGATGAAATATTTACTTTATTTTTATATTTCCATTTCTTCGCTCTGGTGTCGAGGTTAAACGCGGCGTTGAGTTTTGCCACTCAACACGCAATGCCTCCGGAATTCGGCAGAAAGTGGGAAACGGAGTGTCTTAACACTAGGTTAAGACCTCTGCCTACCCTGCTGTGTGCGGGATACAACGTGAAGCTGATTTATTTTTATTTATATACATACATATACTATAAGGCCATAATATAATTTATATATTATGTTTGCTTATACGTGAATATTGTAATAACGCGGGACAGGAAATGTGACAATAGCTGGAAATATTTCCTACAAATTGAAATATTCAAATTGGAAAGGATATGGTATTTGGTTAACTTTAAAGAAAATCAGTTTATGATATTTTTTATTATTATGAATGCTTAGTAGCGTTGTAACTTTTATTTGTAATTTTATAATCCCAGTCAATTTGATATAAGTGTATAATTATTTTTTTAAGATAGTTCATTTATTTATATGAAACGTTTTTACACGATATAAATCGACGCGCAATCGAAATTTAAAAAAAAAAAAAAAAAAATCAGCTTCACGCTGTAATCCCGCACACAGCAGGGTAGGCAGAAGGAACCTAGTGTTAAGACACTCCGTTCCCCACTTTCTGCCGAATTCTGGAGGCATTGCGTGTTGAGTGGCAGAACTCAACGCCGCGCTTAATCTCGACACCAGAGCGAAGAAATGGAAATATTATTTCATAATTATTTCCTTCAGGATAGCTGGCAGGTATTTTTATAGGTACTACTACTTTATACCTGGATTTCGTCTAATTCGCAATGACGAAGTTAGTAAAGGGTGGTGTTCCGATCTATCTATTTTTAACATTTTTAAAGTGTTATTCCACACTTAGGAAAAAAAAAACTTATTTAGAAAACGTATAAAATTTTTGAACGTAGTGGGATTTGAACCTGTGCCGCTTTGGAAAAGGTCCAAGCGCTCTGACCAACTAAGCCATAGCCGTTTGAGCTTCGGACCCATTTACTTTCCAATTCTTTTGTCGTTGTAGTCAACTACCAAGGCATATATCACAATATTGAACTTGGCTCCCATTTTACATTTATATTTTTGATAGGATTTCTTTTCATTATTAATGATGTTGCAGTACCTATTATTCAAAAACAAAACCGTAACGAGGTACGGAATATGTAGAAACCGAAAATTTCGTAGTATAGGCGGGTAATGTCTTCCTGCTTCCTGCCTTCACATAGTTGGTTGGTAGACCTGGTTATTTTTGTTAGTATTTTTTTAATTTTAAATGTTAAAAGAGAAGGAACATCATATTCTGCAAGTGTAAATTAAAACTCCAAAACCTAAGACCTAAAACTTTTAAGAATGCGTCTGGTTATGATATGCGGAGCGACTACAACGAGATGATCCACCTATTTATGGTTCTCACTGCTTAGAGAGCAATACGTAGGTCTATAAAAGTATCTATTTGATCGAATATAGAAAGAACGAATTGGAGACGAGGTGATTCAATTTGGTTTTCTAGCAGAGTCTACACAAATCAAAGGATTAGCAAAACTTACCTTTGGGGTATATGCATTCTGGAGTGGAGACAGCGCCAAGCAAGCGTATTGTAAGACGTCCTCCAGCTGGGTGGTGCGATGATATATGTAAAATGGCTGCCAACGGTTGGAAACGAAGAGCTGAGAATCAAATTAGGCGATGGTCAACAGAAACGCCCGTGACAGTAGTGACGAGCAGAGGACATGATAGGTTGATGATAGTAATGATAAAATTAATTTTGTTAAAGCTATTTGTGTTTTTCATTTGGTTACTATATTGTAATCAATTTTTATTTTTTTATTTTATTAAAAAAATATATAATTAATGTGTTATGTGAGTGATGATACAAAATAATTAATTATTTACAAATACTAAAGTATCTCCATATATTTTAAATAAATATACATAGGAAAAATAAATGAGTTTTCGAAAATTCAATCATACTTTGTTTAATAATAGAAGTAAATGTATAAAGTTGATAATGACACGAGGGTCAACTTACATCATCCACAGGACTTTAATTAAAACTTATTAATTGGCTTTACTGAACTTATGTTACAATGTAATAAATAATAAGTACCTAATATAAAAATGTTTGAGAAGCTGACTTGTCTTAGTATGGTTCAAAAGGTAAATTTAATAATTATACGAAAATGTAACAGGCACAAATATATACCAATATACGAATAGGTAGAAGATATATTTGAAATACAACTTTCAAAAAGTGCCCTCTTTTTGAAAGACATTTTATTTTGTGTAGTTTTTCAAATTCAAATTCAATTTTATTCAAAATAAGAAGTTACATTTATTGCTTCATTTTTTGAACGTCAAATAATCAACCACCAGTTCACTAAAGTTAATGCCTCAGACCTGAGAAGATCCGGCGCAAGAAACTCGCGCGGGATTTTTTTATCTAAAAACAATTTTACACAAATACATATTTAATTATCTGTGACAATGATACCTTTAAAACAGACTGGAACGAGCATTTCATGCTCAAGGCGTGTTATCATTTATAAAATTATTAATTTGGTAATAACCTTTAACACACAAACGTCTTTTTACATTTTTTTAAATCGTGATATAGAAAATTCTCTGACGTTTTCTGGGATCCTATTGTAAAAGCGTACTACCTACCTATTGTAAAAGCGTGTCCCATGAAAAAATTGCGGATTCGATGCAACCGAGTTACAGGTGCACTAAGATTAAGCCTATTCCTAGTGTTAATATTATGAACATCACCAATTTTGGTAAAATTATTAATGTTTTTTTCACATACATAACATTTTCAAAAATATATTGAGATACAACTGTCAATGTATCAATTTCTTTAAACTTTTGCCTTAAGGAGTCTTTAGGACCTAAGTTATAGATTGCACGAATAGCACGCTTCTGCAGGACAAGTATTGGTTGAACACCGACAAATATTGGTTGAATACCGGCTGCATAACCCCAAAGTAAAATCCCATAGGGCATAATACTATGGAAGTAGCTGAAGTAAACAAGGCGAACCGTTTCTACGTCAGTTAATGATCTAAAATTTATTTATTTTAATTTAGATCTATGGAGAATTGATTGACTTACAACAACATAAATAAGTTGTAACAAGCGTATAAAAATTTCGACGTAGCTTGATGAGAACGTATGGCTTAGCGGTCTGAGCGCCTGGTCGGTTTTCAGGAGGCGCGGGTTCGGGTCCCGCTACGTTAAAATTTTTATACGTTTTCAAAATAAATAGTGTTAATTTAACTTTATCTACATCTTTATTTGTTTTCGTTTTGTTAAGTCTTATGTTTCTTTTCGTTTTTAAAATTATAATTTATTACTAAAATTAAAAAAACTAAATCAAAATAGTCAAAAGTATTCTATTACCAAACTGAAAAATTATCAAAACTAGTTCGAGGTCTCAGTGTCAGTGTTTCCCGAAGAATCAAAGTTACCGAATAAGCATATTTCAATTGACAAACACCAAAACATGCTGTCGCATGCAACAGACGCATGCCGTTTCTAGACAAACTCAAGAAAGACATTAATTATTAATGTTCCTGTAAATTCGTTGTGATCTTGAGATATGCGCGCAAATCGATGGTATACTTTATATTTTAAACATTGGGGAAACAAAGTTTCCAATGTCCAAGAGTACATAAGAAGCAATGTGTAGGCGTTTCAGATGCAATGAATGTATTAAAATATCAAAACCCTTTTGGAGTCTTAATAAATTAATATAAAGCACCTGAATACAAATATATACATACATATCTATTTCTGGTAAAAATATTTGCTGTAAAAATTGTTATACATATTTCAAATTCCCATTTCACACCTGTATTTTGATTTCCAATTTCATTTGACGTGGGGTAGTCGAGCGATTAAAGCAATAGATTAAACCACCTTGAGTCACCTTCACCTTCAACGATATGTTAAGTAAAATTAGATTGTTATTAGTATTATATTTTAGACAGATTTGCATTAGTTCGCGTCCAACATATTGATATTTAATGAGTTTATTACAATTTGAAATTCCACGTATTTCATAAATTGATTTACGTCATTTAAATATATAAAATTATACTTTAATTCATAATTGTAATGTTCAACGTAAGTATAGTGCATAATAGTCTCACAATTTACTAAATTTCGTCTCCATCATATACACCAACCGAAATTTTGAATAAATTGGAGGGTAAAATTAGATGTATGTCTGAAGCGGAATACGTAGGCGATATTGCCGAAGCAATATATATTCTATTAGTTTATAGGTCAAAAGCATAGCAGGGATGCTCTTGATTGAAAGCAATGGCTGAGTGGCTTGCTGTGGCTGTGGACGCTGCTCGAGGGAATATTTGTATTCATAATGATAACAAGGCGCTGTTAGATAGTATGTGACAGAAAACGCGATGGCTGTGAGTTCGATCCACACTCGGGAAATAAATCATTTTTCAAAGCAAAGCAAAGCAAAGAGTGGCATTGAACTCAGTGCCACGAATTTCATTCAGGCGTAAAACTGAGAGCGGAGTGTCTTGACACTAGATTTCTCTCTACTTACCTTATTTATATATTAATGATGATGAAAAAAAAACCGGTAAAGTGCGAGCTAGTGTCGTCCACCTATGCTTTCGTACCAATTTCAGGATTTGTATGTCAAAGGGAACCACAAGTTATAAAAGTTGGCAAACTTAAGTTTGCGAACATATGCATCCATTTTATATGAAATGTACAACAAATAAAAATTTGTAATGTTTTTTTTTAAATCTTTTCCTTTATTTGTATTATAAGTTCTCACTTCGTGCCAAGTCGTCGGTCAAGGTCGTGGACATAAAGTACCCAAGTTTTGATTTTGATTACGCGGCGATTTTTTTACATATTTCTTAAAAAACCGGCCCAAGCCGGAACCTATAATCAGAACATAACCAAACTCTCATCAAACTACCTTTGAAGTATGTCATTCCCAATAAAAAAAGAGTGATCGAAATCGGTTGGCTAAGACTTATATAACTTCGTCATGGATACCATTGTCAGAAATAGATGGGACAAATGGGACCACACGAGCAGCGTCAGCTTTGAAATAAAAAAAGAGTTATCAAAATCAGTTCACCTAATCAAAAGTTCTGTAAACTTAAGAAAATACAGTCGAATTGATACAGAAGACGGATAAAAATGCAGCAAAATCGATCCATAAATACTCTTATCTCTTGATACGTTGAACCTTGATTTTTTTCTGTGATTCAAGGGACTATAGACCTGAATATTTGATAATAATTAGTTTGAGACCTCCACGCGATAAAAAGTCACCACTCGAGATAAATGGTCTTGACAGACGGACGGACAGACAGTATACAAAGTGAGCCGTAAAGGTCCCTTTGTTACCTTTTGAAGTACGTAACCTTAAAAACACGATTCATTTTAGAATCATGTTATTCACAAAACCTTTGAAGATGTATGTATCGTAGAATAAATCAAACAAGTTTCACAATTTAATGTTGGTAACAGTATCGAAATAATGTCCAATATTAATTGATTTTGAATAGGTATATAATTTGTAAATAGCAGCCATCCAAGAATCGTAATACACTATAGAAACCGCAAAAGCTGCGGTCCTCTTCCTCAATTTTGATCCTGCCTAAAAGCAATATACGCACGAACTTCACACTTGCTTTTACAAAAGGTCTCCCTTATTTAACTTTATCGAAATAAATATGAATATATATAAATCACAATCAGCTTCACGCTGTATCCCGCACACAGCAGGGTAGGCAGAGGGAACCTAGTGTTAAGACACTCCATACCCCACTTTTTGCCGAATTTTGGAGGCATTGCGTGTTGAGTGGCAGAACTCAACGCTGCGGTTAACCTCGACACCAGAGCGAAGAAATGGAAATATAATAAACAACCAGTCGGTTTTACAGCCACACCTCGTGCCGCTGCGCCACGACCGGCCTCTCCATGAATATATAAATGTACGTAATAATAATACTCAGTAATAATATTAAGTAGAAATATGAAGCAGAGGCTTACTGTGTGGCTGTAAATGCGACGATTGTAGGTTCAATTCCTATTTGAGGGAATGAATTACATTAATTTCAATGAGGGAATGAAGTACATTCATTTGCTCGCTCTCAATAAGGAGTTTATTTAGAATTAACGGGCAATGCGACTAAAATTTCGAGTTAATTTACTTGGAAACACGAAGGTTTTATTTATTTCATATCGATTTTGTCCTACATAACATTAATAAAGATATTCCTAAAATAGATGAAAAAGACAAGCTTGTGACAAGCTGTAAACACGACAGTTGTGGGTTCGACTCCCACTCGAGGAAATGAATGATTATATAATTATAAATATTTTCATTTCTTCGCTCTGGTAACACCAGTCTTGTGACGCCACTCAACAAGTAATCCCTAGAAAACTCGGCGGAAAGTGGGGAATGGAGTGTCTTAACAATGGATTTTCTCTGCCTATAACAAGGTGTTATAAGCGGGATACAGCTGTAAAAAAAATTAAGTACAAACTATCAACAAACAAATGAATACAACTACATCCTGCTATAAAATGAGTTACAGCAGTGCATGTTTGTTTAATTATTTAAAATTCCTTGTAACTTTATAAATATTACCAACGATCGCAATATAACACAATTACTTGACTGACATTTCAAATGGAAAGAAAATCTAATTTCACGAATGTTCAGCAAATGTTATTCACATTCCTCACCGACCTTTTTTCATGGTTCACGAAAAACAACTAACATTCGGGTGTACCTTAAGAAGAATTAAATTAAACCAGTTCTTTTGTTCACCATTTAATAAAGTTTTTATGTTTTCGACGTCTCTTGAATATATACTTTTACTTATTCGAGTTTAAACTAACATAGCAAAGTGCCATATTATAATATCATTCATTCTACATTTATATTTATTTCAAATGTTAAAAAAATATAGCGGAAGCCAATTGTTACATTTTAGCATATCGAATTTGTTTATAAGGTCAGAACGTATTTCAATAATAATAAGGTCAAATAAGTGTATGTTGTATAATATTATCCTCCGGTAATGGGAATTTCACACAAACAAAACTATAAACAATTTCATAAAATAATTCTAGGATTGTTCTTAAATTCTAGAAAATCGTACATTGGCAAGCAGTAAGTAGGCCTCTTAACTTAGAACGAAAATTAATATGAAAACAATATGGATATAATTACTTAGTAATGGTTTTATTATGAATAGAAATTCTTCAATTTGCTAAAGAATTGTGTAAAAAGATGACATTACTGTTTAAAAAAAACAACAAAGTTGTTTATATTCAACATATTAACTTATTTCATGTAAATGGTAGTATCTCAATATATTTTCCATTGAAAAGTTCCTTGATTGATTCAATAAATTTTATTCAATTGAATTTATAATATTTGTACCTTTAATTTCTTCTTCTGTTATTTATTATACTTAGAAAAAGATATATAAGTTAGAATTAAACTTAAATCGATTTATTTATTTAATTTTAATACCAGTTTCACGCAGTATCCCGCACACTGCAGAATAGACTGAGGGAATCTAGTGTTAAGACACTCCGTTTCCCACTTTCTGCCGAATTCTGGAGGAATTGCGTGTTGAGTGGCAGAACTCAACGCCGCGCTTGTCCTCGACACCAGAGCGAAGAAATGGAAATATAAATTTAAGTAAATATTTCATCTCCTCGAGTGGGGATCGAACCCACAACCAGTCGGTTTTACAGTCACAGCTTGTACCCCTGCGCCACAACTGGTCTATATAATTTAGTTTTAATAATTGTTTTTTTTTCAATATAAATAATTTATAATAAAATATAGCAAAATATATAGAAGTAGATAATATGAATAAAGTGATAATAATCTTGGACGTATCTGTTTTAGTTGCGATGCGATGCCGTTGAATATTTACTTCAGTATGGTTTTTCATTTATGGCTTTCAATTCGAGCGTATCGATTGGACACAAATCTCAGCACACACTAGTTTTCACTTTCAACTATCTATTGTAACTGATATCCCAAACGCTCTCGTGAAATGTCTAGTGGGTAGACCCGTTCCCCGACCCGACCCGTAGAGATTCAGAGGTTCAGTGTCAAGAATTTCATATTATATCATTAGAAGGTATCGCTTCAATAAGATATTTGCAATCAGAAGATTATTTAGATAACCAGAAACTCAACAATATTACAGTCTCATAATCCGAAGCTCGTCTGAAGACAAGCTAAGTACGCGAACTATCTTCCTCTTCACTATAACTGCGAACTACTTGTGATATATAATAGTTGTGATAAAAGGAAGCCCCGCTCCTACACTGTGAATTCCTACTAGACTGTGGCTGTAATAGTCTTATTGAACTCTCCGGGACGTTTGTGTGTGATCAGTCTGAAGGCACTTGTTACGCTTGTGTATATTAAGATTATATTTTTAGAATGGTGATTTGTGATGTTGATTGATTTGTGAGATTAATATAAACACGCACGCACTACAGCAAGGCGGTCGATATATTAAATAAACGCACGGCACACACCCCACAGTCGTGTCTCGAACATACACCTACATACACCAGAGTTCTAGGACATAAAATAGCACCACACACCCGTATGAGACGGGCGGACACTACTACATACACCGGAGCTGGGACATAGAAGTAGTATACAACATGTTAACGACGTTATGTACCGCGAGAACACTGCGAGACGGCATCAGCTACGACGTAGTTAAGTCGCTATAACAGTTCGTTCATGTATGAAGCTACGGTTAAACGGTTACGATACTCGGGACGACAATACATGAATTCGTCTCCATTAATATAATATTTAAAATATATAATATATATTATTAACTATTTATGTGTATTGCCATGCATATTTTATTTATTTATTTATTTTTTAATATTTCATACTCCAGGTGCATAATGTTACACTATGAACAAGCAGTCGTTATCTCGGTCTGCCATACAAAAATTCAATATAGCGCAAAAAATAACTTACCTTAGCTTCACGCCTTATCCCTAGCGGGGTAGTCAGAGATAACGGAGCGCCAAACGCTACAGAAAACGCTACGCCATGTCCGAAACGGCGGGAGGTGGAAAACGGAGCTACAAAATATAATAAAAACACAATATTAATTTAAAAACGAATCAGGACAGGATTGAGGCTGTCGTGTCGTGGCGTTGTGGGACCTCATCTAGCTTAATAGTTGTGGATTCTTCATCACTTGGAAGAAAATTTTCTATTTATATTATGATAATTTCTCTGTTCCAGTAAGCCCGTCGTTGAATTCAACCATTCTACACGCAATCAACTGAATAATTTGCTTAAATTGGGAAGGTGAGGTTTCTTCTGACTACCCTGCTATGCGGAAAAATATTTTTTTTTTTTGAAAAAGATGAAAAGTCGAACTACTTACAATTTTCATGTTATCTATTGCAGTAAAATAAAGAAACATTAGATGCAAACAAATATTAAGTAAAAGAGTAGCAAATATTTAGTTGTGCATTGTCGGGTAAAAATTATCCACTTCACCAAGTTGAGCTTGACTATAATTTAACAATTAATTAAACTTACGTTTTGAAAATCAAAAATAAATAAATAAAACAAGACACACACCCACTTACTATTTTATTTTACTTGAACGACAGGTCGCATGACATTTAAGCGTTTCTAATACGATAGTCAAAATTCAGAACCTTTGTCTTATTTGCATTCAGGCTAATATTTGATGATTTTTCATAATTTTTTAAAAACTTATATTTAAATTATAAGCAACAATATACAAAAAAACTCGACTGTGTAAACTAAATGAATATAGCCACTCGCATTATTAAGATGAATCCAACGACGTATCATTTATCAAAATTGGTTTTCTAGTTTAACAGTTATCAGAGAGCAAAGCAATGGACAGACATACATACATACATACGCGCTTTAAACATAACCCTCATTTAGGGTTTCACTGCAGTGGGGTAAAAATAAGGCAAACAGAGTGAATTCAGCGTCAAGTCACTCTATTGTACACTTTCCGTTTGAATTCGAGATAGCGTGTAGAGTCGTGGATCTCAATGCCGCGCTGTATCAACTCGGACTAACAATTGAAAATAATTAACGCAGAAATGAAAATATAAATTTAAATTCATACGTCATATCCTCATTCAGTCTATCATTCGTTTACCGTCACAATTTGTGTCCCCGCGCCACGAATAGTCTTAATAATAAAATAAATAAAATAAATCAGCTTCACGCTGTATCCCGCACACTGCAGGGTAGGCAGAGGGAACTTAGTGTTAAGACACTCCTTTTCCCACTTTCTGCCGAATTCTGGAGGCATTGCGTGTTGAGTGGCAGAACTCAACGCCGCGCTTTGCCTCGACACCAGAGCGAAGAAATGAAAATATAAATTTAAGTAAATATTTCATCTCCTCGAGTGGGGATCGAACCCACAACCAGTTGCATTTACAGTCACACTTCGTGCCGCTGCGCCACGACTGGCCTCAATAATTATTTATTTATTTTATTTATTATCTAATATTTACTTCACGATACTAATGAGCTTACAAATCTTTCAGGCGTTTTCGTAAATCACTCATTTCATTCTTAGGGGAGTACTGTACTAAATAATTCGACGGCCCTCTCGCTCCGTTAGTTTAGCGGGAGATTTGTCCTGGTGCGGTTGTGCCGTGCGTCCTCTTGCTGAAGACATATTAGAAACTCGTCTCAAATATTTTTATTTTTTGTGAAACATAATTTTTCATTCACAATAAAAATTGAAGTTTGTTTTAATGTAATAAGAAACATGCTTGTTTTACTTCTATCGGCGTTTTTGATTGCAAGTAAGTTTTGAATTAGATTTAATTCTAAATTATATTTTTTTATTATGTAAAGTTTATATAAATATATGAAATTGTGACGGCAACAGTGAAAAAATATTTACAATGTACTTAGTGTTTTGTAACGTAAAACGATGGTCAGCCATAAGTATTCGACTTACACACTTTTTTTTTCTTTTTTTACAATAGTAGTCATGTCTTGTATTGTCATTTGGCTAATGTTAGTGCCATAAAATCGTCTCGCCTCGATATAAAAAAAATATGCACATATACAACAGATATACTAAGTACCCGAGTACATACTTAAGGGTCAAGCTTCGCTCTAACTTTGTTATTTTCTAAAGCTCCTTTTTAATGAAACAATCAAAAATATTTTTAATATATCATATCACAGACTACGCAATGGCGTAGGCATTTGATGACTAATATTTTCAATATAAATGTGTTTTTAAGAATTTTATCCTTAATTCGTTTTCATTTAAAATACCTAATATTTACAGTATGTAAATTAAAGCTTATCAGTAAAACCCGTATACAGCGGGTGTAATATGAAAAAAAAATGTAAAATAAGGTTTGATGAATCTTTCATACACTTACCACCAACATACACAGCAACTTTATGAAAAAATAAGTATGAGAAACGATAAGGAACAAGCTTTTCCTAATACAATTATAATTCCAAAGTAATGACTAGTTTATGTTAATATAAAAGTCTTTAAAGGAAACGCCTCAAAAGACAAAACATCTAAACGATAAAACAACCATTTAATATTATATACATTACAAAGCAAAGTAAATTAGAGTTTCTAGAACAATATCCACGGGGACAATTATTTATTTGCTTCTAATAACCAGAAAGTTAAAATGTTTTCAAATTATAAGCCTTAATTTATACGACTGGTTTAGGAACAACAATTCATCTTACCATACATTGAAAGTTTTAATGAAAATATAACCTTTGTGGATAAATTACACTGAGCTTATTACCAGTCCAGCCCAAAACGAAGAATTCCTTAAGGAACAAAATATAATGTTACTAATATTGAAGAATCCTAAGACCCTATCACTTTTATACTATGAAGTAAGCTAAATGCTAAATAAAAGCTAGAGGCTAGTCGTGGCGGAGAGGCACAAAGTATGACTGTAAATGCAACTGGTTGTGGGTTCGATCCCCACTCAAGGAGATGAAATATATACTTAAAATTTATATTTTCATTTCTTCGTTCTGGTGTTGAGGCAAAGCACAACGTTGAGCTCTGGCAGTATACAATGCCTCCAAAATTCAGTGGAAAAGTTGCTAAATTTATATTGTATTTATATATATTTTTCCGTAATACTTAATTAATATAGCTTTTAATTAGTACTCATTACTCATAAAAAGTAATAA
>DWQW01008413.1:0-13987 GCA_018249695.1 Heliconius erato demophoon
ACTCAACGCCGCGCTTAACCTCGATACCAGAGCGAAGAAATGGAAATATAAATTTAAGTAAATATTTCACCTCCTCGAGTGGGGATCGAACCCACAACCAGTCGGTTTTGCAGTCACACCTCGTGCCGCTGTGCCACGACCGGCCTCAATTATTTTTATATATTAGTATTATATATTAGTAGTAATACAATAACAAATCACTATCTATTATACACAAATTGCGAGAACTACGTGGCTGCTTGAGAAAATCTCAACTTATATTGGAGAATATTAAATATTGAAATCTCGGTCTATATTATATAGTGTCTGTCATCACACAAACAATAATTGAAAACTTAAGATTTTCACTTTCTGCGCAATTTATGCTTTGAGTAGCTTTGGCGCTTTGCCTTTTTACCAAAATGAAAATATTAAAAAATTACATCTCTTTTTCCAAAGCGGCAACTGAATTCACAACTGTCGCGCTTAATGTCACACGCTTGTGCCACTGTGCCATTAAGTAATTTAAGGCTTTTGGGCATTTATTTGATTTTGCTGTTTTTTTTTTCGAACTTGAACTTTATGTTGTTAGCCCTACTGGCTTTTACAGCGACATCGGGTGGGGAGGGAAGAGGCTTCTCTGTCTCTGAAAAATTTGCAATCACTGCTTGTACGGATGCTGATGGCGGTAGGTCGTCCCCTACGGGACGTGAATCTTGCCTTGCGGCAGCCGAAGAGACTGCATTTGGCTCGCAAAATTTGTTGTATTTTAAGAAAAATATTTAGGTATACGGAATTTCAGCTAATTAGCAACATAAAGTAAATATTTAAAAGTATTAAAACTAAAGGTGCAAAACGGCGCGGGGCGGGGGGGACGCAAGGGACGCGTGGCGAGCGGCGAATCGTTTCATAGCAAGGATTTTTTGGTAATGTAATTTTTTGTAAATTTCTGTAAAGGACATTTTGATGAACACCAAATGGCCAAGACAACTACTATACTTATTTATATGCTGAGAGTAAATGATGAATGAAACATGAGCCAAAACTGCGGTTTATAGCCGGCGTGATTTGTCAACAATTAAATGCGTTTTTCTCTAAAACTACAAACTAAAAGAGCAAATTTTATCTTCGTTTAACGTAGAAAATTAATAAAGTATTTAAAAATATAAGGATTGATACCATTATGGACAAACATCTCTCACAATAAAAAAATATATTCAAATTACTATTTTTAGACAGAAATATGCTCACTGTATGTTATCCTTAGAAGATACGAATATGCTGTCGCTGACTTTTTTGTAGATCTTATTAAGAGGAATAATACTTTAGTACATTGTTTTCATGTAGGACTTACCATTAAAGCAGCGCATCCGTGAAAGTGTCTCAACGGGTAGGACTTTATACACATTTATCATATTTATGTCAAATTACATTAAAATATACATATAATAAACTATATATAAACCTTCCCTAAGAAATACTCTACCTAACGGTGAACCGCATCAAAATCCGTTGGGTGGTTTAGAAGAAGAAGAGTTAGAAAGGCCAGACAGAGGCGGAAGGCGTTCTTATTTTATAATCTATAGATAAATTACACACTCTTTTTATCTTTCACAATAATACATATATTTTGAGATGTCTCTCTACACTACGATGGCGGCTCTGTTCTAGTCAATTTGCACATTTTCCTTTGAAAATTAGTGGCATAATCGGTTGTCTTCATAATTTTAGTAATATCGATGCACCTGCCCCCCACCCCGCAGAGTTACTCGCTACGGTGCGCAAGGCCACACGGCACACACTCCGCATTTTTTATTATTACATGATTTTCTTTAGAGTGATATTTTTAAATTCGTTATATCTTTTGAATGAAATGTCCGATTTTGTTAATTTAAAAAGTACTTTACACATATTGAAATTATCTTTAATAAAATATCATTTAATAGAATAAGGACTAATGCAGAGGTACGAATAAAATGGTTTGATTATTGCCGGCACTTTCATCAACTTATAAAATATAAAAAAGTAGTTATATTGTCATAACTACAGTAGTTGGGCATATGGTATCGCGGACTTTTTTATAGATATTAATGCGTTCTATAAAACTGTAGAACATTATTTGGTTCTATCATCAATAGTTATCGCAGCGCACGCGATGATAAAATTTTTTAGATCAATTTCTTCACACCTTGGGTTACATTATTGCATTTTTCTTAGGGATCCCTATTTATTTTGAAAATGTAATATAGCCTATGTGGGACAGTGAAGATGCAGCTTTCTAATAGCGAAAGAATTTTTGAAATCGGTCTGGTAGTTTTTGTGTGAAAACAATACAAACATACATACAAAAATACAAATCTTACCTCTTTACAACAATACAAGATACAGTTAACAATCAAACATGTATATCAAACTTTAGTCAGCTTCACGCTGTATCCCGCACACGGCAGGGTAGGCAGAAAGAACCAAGTGTTAAGACACTCTGTTCACCACTTTCTGCCGAATTCTGGAGGCATTGCGTGTTAAGTGGCAGAACTCAACGGCGCGCCTTGCCTCGACACCAGAGCGAAGAAATGGAAATATCAATTTAAGTAAATATTTCATCTCCTTGAGTGGGGATCGAACCCACAACCAGTCGGTTTTACAGTCACACTTTGTGCCGCTGCGCCACGACTGGCCTCTAGTATAATTTAGTTTTACTATTATATAATTTATAACAAAGTATATTAAACTTTACGAAATTATAACTAAAATCTTGATTATTATATCACAACGATTAGCCCTATCAGAGCGGCGGACGTGTTTCGAACCGGCTATATTCCCAAATGACGTTCGTGCGCGTCACTACCACAATACATTCTAATTGTATTTACAAAGGTGACACGGACCCACTAACGGGAACGGCGGCTTTGTGGAACATTTAAATTAAATATAACTTCCATTATCTTGGGTTGCTTTGTTAATCGCTTTCAATGAATTATGAAGTAGCTTCTCTTTTTTACTTGTAATTAGTTTATCTATTGATTAGAATTATATTATTTTTTCACGCTTCAGCTTTCGCGTGTGGGCAGGGTAGGTAGAGGGAACCTATAGCAAAGACACTCCGTTTCAAAATTTTCACCAAAATCTGAAGGTATTGTAGCGTGAGTAGCGGAACTCAACGGTCGCGACACCAGAAATGAAAATATTAAATATTTTATTCCCTTGAATGGGGATCGAACACACAACCTGTAGTGTTTACAGTCACAACCCTGTACCGAGACTAAATTTACTTTTGTGCGTAATAAAATTTTAGAGGCCAGTCGTGGCGCAGCGGCACAAAGTGTGACTGTAAAACCGACTGGTTGTGGGTTCGATCCCCACTCGAGGAGGTGAAATATTTACTTAAATTTATATTTCCATTTCTTCGCTCTGGTGCCGAGGTTAAGCGGGGCGTTGAGTTCTGCCACTAAAACACGCCTCCAGAATTCGACAGCAAGTGGGGAACGGAGTGCCTTACACTAGGTTCCCTCTGCCGACCCTGCTGTGTGCGGGATACAGCGTGAAGCTGATTTATTTTATTTAAATAATGTTTTAATACAACACAATATAAGTACAATATAATCGTAATCTAAAACACGTAATCACCAGAGTAAGCTGGCTATGGGTAAGCGAAGCCATTACAGCTGTTTCGATAATCCACAAATCCTTGTTCGAAAGCTCTAGTCCTCTATTTGTAATCTGCATAACATTTTCTTTGTTACTGTACTATTATTTAAATCAAGCTCATATTGTATATATTTGTCTTCGCGGCGCAATCACGAATGGTTTGACTGTAAACGAAATGTTTGTGGGTTCGAATCTCTACTGGGGAAACGACTATATGTATAATTATCTTAATATCACAGCTCTGGCTAAACAAAGCACGGTGTTGAATTCCGCCAATCAATACGTAATGTCGATCGAATTCGAATGGAGAAAAGAGTGTTTTGATACTAGGTAAAAAAAGACACATAAATTAATCACCACAAACATACATAGAGTCCAGTCGTGGCGCAGGGGCACGAAGTGTGACTGTAAAACCGACTGGTTGTGGGTTCGATCCCCACTCGAGGAGATGAAATATTTACTTAAATTTAAGTGTGAAGCTGATTTATTTATTTATTTTTTACATACATACTTTTCCAATACAGATTTCAGTTTAGTATATGTACGAGTATGTATTATTGTTAACAGTATGTACACTAAATATTGTATGCAATAGCACAATAATCAAGTAGTAAGATGCTTATTAAGCATCTTTTAGAAAATATAATTTTAATTTGACTTTAAAAAATAAAGTGGTTTAAAATCTCCAAGACACAAGTGGCACCCGTGTTTGTGAAGCCCGTGCTTTGTTAAGCTGAGTGCCTTGTGGCACTCGGACGTAGTATATAATTAAAGAAATAAAATAATTTTCTCATAAGAAAACGTTATTTGACTTGCATTTTTAAAATAATAATACCTTTATATTTATTTTCTATTTTGACACTACAGGCACTTGGTCCTACACCGTTCACTTTTTATCTATAATACATATTTAATAGTTTATTTTCAACTTCACGCTGTATCCCGCACACAGAGGGAATCTAGTGTTAAGACACTCTGTTCCCCACTTTCCACCGAATTCTAGAGGCATTGCGTGTTGAGTGGCAGAACCCAACGCCACGCTTAACCTCGACACCAGAGCGAAGATATGGAAATATAAATTTAAGTAAATATTTCATCTCCCCGAGTGGGGATCGAACCCACAACCAGTCGGTTTTACAGTCACACCTCGTGTCGCTGCGCCACGACTAGCCTCAAATATTTTATCACTTATAATAATTACCTGCCTTTGTAGTACTAGGTTTTAGACTTCGGCCTTTTTGATTGACCGGCTCTTTCATACAATTTGAATCAAATTGTCTGTTTTGGAATGCTCAAGAAAGACATATAAGAAGGGACAATTATTACAAAATAGAAAACTGATTTATAAGCGAAATTAATTTGAAACTTTTTAGATGACTTCACAAATAAGTATAGATCGTATATTTTTAAATCGAATTTATAAATAATTGTAATTGTTAACCTAGTGTTATTTGAATATGTTTTAATTGCAGTGAACAACACAGCAAAAAATACCATAAATAAAAAGTTGAAAAAAATAATACAATTTTAAAACACCTTCGAAAAACTCTTATGTCATTACATCCAAAATTCCAGGATGCCAACATTAAAAAAATGCAAGTTCCATGCGAAAAAAATTGGTTTTGACGCCGTTTTGCTTGGAGCCTGTATAGGAAAGTCCCCGTAAAATTTTTTAAGAGTTTCAAACGGTTAGATTGATAATAAAATCGTTTTATATACAACGTGCGATCGTCGCCATCCAATCATTTGATATACTGGTCGCTCGATGAGTTGACTTCTTAGTGTGCGGGTGAGTCACTAATTTGCAGTAAAATCGCAATACGCACACAAGTCAAAGGTTACAATATTTACTTTTGTTTATACATGACCGGATACATACACCGGAGTGTCTTATATAAGACACTCCGGTTCCCCACTTTCCGCCGAATTCTGAAGGCATTGCGTGTCGTGTGCCGGAATTCAACGCCGCGCTTTGCCTCGACACCAGAGCGAAGAAATGGAAATATAAATTTAAATAAATATTTAATTACATACTAGAGTGGAAAAAATACCTATTTGACATACATATTTAATTTACAATATTACTACGTTTCCAATTTGTTATCTCAATTGCGCCTCGATAGTGTAAACTAAGGCTCATATTGCCTGAGTTTTATTTTGATCTCCTATGGAGCTGTTATTATTTATCTCCGTCATTTACAGTGTTCTATTTTGCAGAATGATAGTGTCAAACAATTTTGTTTGTTATAGAGAGTCTCCGTTTATTGTTGTGACTTGCTATTTTTCTATTCTTTTCTATGATTACGGTCAGCATTTCTATCTAATATAAAACTGTAAAAAAGTTGTTATATTGTCAAAACTATAGTAGTGGAACAAATGGTATTGAGACGTTTTTTATATATATGGATATATGTTCTTTAATTTTGTGAAATATTTCTTTGTTCTGTCTTCAACAGTTACTGCAGCGCATGCGATGAAAGATATTTTATGGTTTTTTACCCCTTGGGTTAAATCATTGAAGTTTTAGTAGAGATCTCTAAATTTTTCTAGTAATAAATATATCCTCTGTTACTCATACATACATCGCTGATAATAGACTGAAATCTATGTTTAATCACTATAAACTTTACAAATACACATACAAATCTTTCCTCTTTATTTTATAATAGTATATATATAGATTAAATAACCAAGAGACTTTAAAAGTCAAGAAAAATAATTACCATTTTTATAATAATACATTTATTTATTTAAATAACAAAATGGTAGCTGTGGGTAAATTTTGAGAAAGATAACTTCTAAAAAGTTACTAAATGGTTACAAAGTACAGTTTAAATAGATTAAATCTTTTTCATATTCTGAAGAATTATTTCTTTAGAACTGTTAGTTACTTCAAAAGACTATTTTAGCTAACTTCCTTAGAAGCACTTGTAGAGCTTTTTACTGACCTAGCACAATGGAGAGTCATTATAAAAGAAGAAAATCTTGTTAAGAAGATTTAGTTAAACGTCATTTTTTTACTTGTATTTTAGAAATTAATAAATCACGCTGTATCCCGCACACAGAAAGGTAGGTAGAGGGAACCTAATGTTAAGACACTCCGTTCCCTATTTTCTGCCGAATTCTGGAGGCATTGCGTGTTGAGTTGCAGAACTCAACGCCGCGCTTAGCCTCAACACAAGAGCGAAGAAATGGATATATAAATTTAATTAAATATTTCATCTCCTCGAGTGGGGATCGAACCCACAACCAGTCGTTGTTTTTTACAGATTTTAGAAATTGTAGTGATTAATAAAGTAAACTATTTCAGAGATGAAAAAAATCAAAGGCGAGTTGGACCTGCACACCGAGGATTCCGTACGAATTTTAGAACTATAAGTTGAGGGGAAGTATAATTTATAATAGTTCCCAACTACTTAACATTTTTAAAGTATTATCCAAATTTAGGAAAGAAACGTGTACGGACTTTAAGAGGCGCATGAAGTTCAATTTCTTATAAAAAATAATTAATAATTTGTATGTTTTCTAAAAAAGTATTTTTTTTTGCGAACAATGACTTCACACTACAAAAATGCTAAAGATATTTAGAGTAATTCTGGTAGACATATTGTACAATGGTTTTTACTTTGCCATTTTTTAATTTATTTTTTTAAACATAAACAAAATTTCCAAACGGCGCGGTGGTTAGTGATGTACTTATAAATTTATCTTAGATATTTTATATTTATCTCTTAAAGCATTTTATTTAGCTGAAACGTAGCTTCAGAGATAATCTACGTTGATTTAAGCTTAAATCACATCCCTTAGAAACTTGGAAACAAAGGAAATTAAATAAAATTACCCACTCTGCTAGTGTCATTTCTTTTTCTTACGCTTCTCGGCAATGAAGTCGTAGACGTAGAGCGAATTTAACAAAATAATGTCTTTTTTAATTATACATATTTGCTATGTGGCGCAGCGGCACAAAGCTTGACTGTAAAACCGACTAATTGTGGGTTCGATCCCCACTCGAGGAAATGAAATATTTACTTAAATTTATATTTCCATTTCTTCGCTCTGGTGTTGAGACAAAGCGCGGCGTTGAGTTCTGCCACTCAACACCTAATTCCTCCAGAATTAGGCTGAAAGTGGGGAACGGAGTGTCTTAACACTAGGTTCCCTCTGCCTACCCTGTTGTGTGCGGGATACTGCTTGAAGTTGATTTTTTTAAATATTTACTATGAATTTTAACTATTCACTTGACTAAAATGATTACCAATTTCAATTTTAGGAATTTAGCTTCATACGATAAATTATAAATGAAGTCAATGTGAAAAAATAATATATAAGAAAAAGATTAATATATAAGAAAAATATATTCTTTTTCCATTCTTCTTTTGTTCCGCTATTTAATATAATAAGTAAAAACTATAGAACGGAGTATTTAACTTTAGGTTAGATTAAGGTCCTTGGGTATTTGGTTAAATAAATGAGATATGTGAATATAAAAAAATATCTTACTATATGAAAGATACACAAACTAATCTCGATATTTACTGTGTTTTATGTATAAGAATAGAAATTTAATTTATGCGATCATTGCAATTTTCGCCGAAATGAGTATATCTTGGATGAGTAGAGAAGAAGCATGCTGAGAGAGCTAAATCAAGAAGAATATCAGATCAAAGAAGCATGTTGAGTTGTAGAGGTAAATGACGCACTGACAAGAGAGTTGAATATAGTCCTTTTCTCGGGTAATGGAACCCACAATACACAACTACTTTTTTGATTGTCTGAATTACTCTCGTGTTCTAATAACATTATCACTTCAAAAGAGCGAATTCAATATTTTTATTTGTAACATTTTTGCCGATTATAATTAAACAAACATCAAATGTAGTGAAAATTGCATTGAAATCGGCAAAGCCGTAAAACGGCTTATATTAATAAATTTAATAATAGTTTTTCTTACACATCTTCCTTGTACAGACAGCGATCTCTCATAATTTAATTATATATAGATAAATTTACAGCTTTAAGGAATGGTTGTATAATCCAAGTACCTGAAATAATATTTTAAGTCCTCAGGAAAGCTTAAGCTTTGGTCAAAATGACACTCATTAATTCAGACTCAACTCTGACTGCTACTCGCTGGAATAGTATTTAACTTGTAGAAACGCTAACAAATCTTACTATAACTTGACGCTTCATACCAGTAATATCTGCTGAGATAAGAATCTGTCTGTACAGTTGTCTAAGATATAGGTTTTGGGCCAATTTGACGCCAGTCGTGGCGCAAGGGCACAAGAGTTTGACTGTAAAGCAACTGGTTGTTTGGATTTGGAGTTCGGTTCCCACTCGAGGAAATGAAATATTTATTTAAATTGATATATTCATTTCTTCGCTCTGGCGTCGAAGAAAAAAGTGCGGCGTTGAGCTCCGCCACTCAACACGCAATATCTTTAGAATTCGGCGGAAATTGGTGAACGATAGTAGGTAGTATATTAACAATATGTTTCCTTTGCCTACCATGCTGTGTGCAGGATACAGCGTGAAATTGATTTTTTTTTACGTTTTAGAGCTTCTGCTCAAACAAAAAGAAAGCCTTATATATAAATAGAAATAAGCAATTCTCCAATCGAATACACATATTTTTCACCAATTACGAAGTCAGTCTTGCAATACATTGCTCAAGGGATTGGTAGCAAATTGAAAATAAAACTGAATGCTTTTTTCTTGAAAGGTTTTAAATATTGTGATTCGTTTTAAGCTTGATCTATTATGTAAAATATTATCAATAGGAAAAAAATAGAGATTAATTATTAAATAGACATAGTTATACAGGTGATGCCAGTCGTGGCGCAGCGGTACGAAGTGTAACTGTAAAACCGACTGGTTGTGGGTTCGATCCCCACTCGAGGAGATGAAATATTTACTTACATTCATATTTCCATTTCTTCGCTCTGGTATCGAGATTAAGCGCGGCGTTGAGTTCTGCCACTCAACACGCAATGCCTCCAGAATTCGACAGAAAGTGGGGAACGGAGTGTCTTAACGCTAGGTTCTCTCTGCCTATTTTTTATATAGTTTTTTTATACAGGTCATCATGGGATAAGTGACTGATTGTAATCGCTGTGGGTTCCAACCCCCAAGAAAATTATTACCTGGCAAGATAAAGCTCGTGCTCTAGGAGTTAAGCTCCATCACTCAATATGCAATATCTTCAAGGTCTTGAAACTAGAGAACGGAGTGTCCAGTCACTAGGTTGGTCTCTTTATTTGCAGGATAAAATGTGAAAAAAATGGTAAAAATATATATACATTTATTGCACTGTAGTGCTGTATGTTGCAAAATTATCAAACATTCTATGAACATAAAAACATTTAAAAATGAAAGAAAAATTATAAACAAATCTAATATCTACCATTACTAATATTTGTTAAATTATATTTTCCGTTGCCGTATTGCGTCGAGTAAAGTGCTTTAGTCGTAACGCCAGTGGGACGTGCCCGGCCCCCGCTTTGTCCCCAAACAAACCCTTTCAACAATCTATGTTTCCGCAATTAGTTAATATGGAATTATTATTTAGTTTCTCAATTATACAATTTAAATGTAAATTTGTCTCTTTTGTATTGAGTAATTTAAAATTATTAATAAAAATGTATATGAGGCCAGCCTTGTGACTGTAAAATCGACTGGTTGTGGGTTCGATCACTAATCGAGGAGATGATATTTTTACTTAAATTTATATTTCCATTTCTCCGCTCTGGTGCGGAGGCAAATGGCGGCGTTGAGTTCCGCCACTCAACCCGCAATTCAGCCCAGAATTCGGCAGAAAGTGGGGAACGGAGTGTCTTAACACTAGGTTCCCTCTGCCTACCCTGTGTGCGGGATACAGCGTGAAGCTGATTTATTTTTTTATTTGTTTCGTATGACAGCTTCTACTGCCATTTTAGATGGTCTTTTAAGGTACCTTGCCTTACCTAAGGTTGTTGTCTTTATAACAATCTTTCAAATTGGATACGGTTTAAAGGTAGGAAAAATTATGTAAAAGTAAAGAATGTATGTTATGCGTTGTATTATGTTATAAAGAAAGAAAAAAAAATAACAACTAAATAGAACAGAGAAAAAAATAAAAAAAAACAGAAAATAGAAGCCAAACATTATCATTATCTTTTTATAATCTGTTTCTATGAGAGACAGAGAGAAAATTTTATATTAAGATACTGTTTTCCTACTTTTCTACGAATTTTCGGGATATTACGTGTTGAGTGGCGGAACACAACGCCGCGCTTGCTTCGTTTCCTGAGCGAAGCAATAAAAATTTAAATATTTTATATCAGTGATTGAATGAGTTTAGGTGGGAATCAAGCCCACAACCTGTGCATTAATATTCTCACGTTTTTGCTCCTGTGGCACGACTGGCCTTACCTTTCATCTAGTAATAAAATTTATATTCAATAAATCTATATATACAGGTCTGCGTAAATCAGAAGGGAGATATTTATTAAATTTATTTACTAGCTTTGAACTTAGAAATTCAATCAAAAGTTTCTATTTATTAAGAAAGAAAATCATTATTTTTTTCATTCATTCATTTTTATGAAGCAAGAAATTGAAATATTCTTATTTTACCAGGCTGGCATCTCTGCTGTAAAAATTTTTCTTAAAATATATTTGCATACATTTAAGGCAACAAAATCATAATTAAGGACTATATGTATAGTGGAAATTTCATTATACTAGTAATAACTTTATAATACTCAAAAATGCATATATATATTTTTAATTTGAAACCGTAAAAAATAGTAAAGTAAATTACAAATATGATATGAGGCCGTCGTGGCCCAGGGGTACAAGGGTGTGATTGAAACGCGACAGTTGTGAGTTCGATCCCCACTCGAGAATGAATGAAAATATTAAGAAATAATGTTCTTAATATTTTCATTTATTCGCTCTGGCACCAAGGCAAAAAGCCCAGCGTTTAGTTCCGCCACTCAACACGTAATGCCCTGAAAAATTTGGCGGAAAGAGGGGAACGGAGTGTCTTATCACTATGTTCCTTCTGTCTACCCTGCTTTGTGGGATACAGCGAGAAGCCGTTCGTGGCGCAGGGGCACAAAGCGTGACTGTAAAGCCGACTGATTGTGGGTTCGATGCCCACTCGAGGAGATTAAATATTTACTTAAATTTATATTTCTATTTCTTCGCTCTGGTGTCGAGGACAAGCGCGGCGTTGAGTTCTGCCACTCAACACGCAATGCCTCCAGAATTCGGCAGAAAGTGAGGAACGGAGTGTCTTAACACTAGGTTCCTGCCTACCCTGCAGTGTGCGGGATACAGCGTGAAGCTGATTTACCTACTCGCTATATAATAATGCTTTGTGTTCAAAAACAATTAACTGAAATTATCTCGAACCATATTTTTCTCAGGATTATAATACCACATAACAGACCACGAACAATATGAAGGTATAAAATAACATATACTACTTTAGTGCAGTCACTTAACACAATTTCTTTGTGCTTTGAAAATCTAAATTGAATTGATGCCCTCCAGCGGCCAACTCGTATACGCCTTGAAAATGTATTTATTTGTTTATTCTAAGTGTACAGCTTTCTGAAATTATTAATATGTAAATACGTTTACTTGTGATTTTATTTAAATATTAATTAGAATGGTCTTTTAGGTGATGAGGCCATTCGTGGCCCAGTGGCACAAAGTTTGACTGCGAAATCGACTGGTTTTTGGTTCGATCCCCATTGGGGGAAAGGAAATTAAATATTTATTTAAATTCATATTTTTATTTCTCCGCTCTGGTGTCGAAGTAAAGCGCGGCGTTGAGTTCCGCCATTTAACAGACATTGTCTCCAGATTTCGGTGGAAAGTGGGGGATGGAGTGTCTTAACACTACGTTCCCTCTGCCTACCCTGCTGTGTGCGGGATACAGCGTGAAGCTGATTTATTTTTAAACATAGAAAAAACCTAAAACTAAATACAACGTTATCCTCTTCCAACAAATCGGAGGTCGAAGCGACATCAATACAATCCTAATATTACTTTAGTTATAATAACTTTCTGTTCCCCAAACAACTACGTAACAAACCACATGAGACTTGAACTCCCCAAATTAAGCACACATTAATTGACAATATGGATCTCGTAAATTCGATCCTAAATCTGACTGTTGCTCTGAGGAATAGTATTTGACTTTACGAAAATTCAACGAACCTTGGCCCAACCGCTTTTGTCCTGTAAGAGATTGTTGAGAAGTGACAACACTATATACTCTGTGGAATACTGTTTTGTACGTTTAATCTTAAGAAGATTTAATTGTATAATGAAATCGTATAATATAACGTTATTAAATTATTTGTGGCCTTGAGTTCTGCTACTCAACACGCAATGCCTCCAGAATTCGGCAGAAAGTGGGGAACGGAGTGTCTTAACACTAAGTTCCCTCTGCCTACCCTGCTGTGCGGATACAGCGTGAAGTTAATTTATTTATTAAATTATTTAAACAAAATAAATACTTAGTGCGGCTATAAGTACTGTTACACATATAAGTAAACAAAATATTACTTTCGAATTAATAATAATTAGAAATATGTCAATTTTATACTTTTGTTCTCTGAATTTTCTTATTTTTTATAAAAAAAAAGAAAAACAGTGAACATTCACATAAAATTTATTAAAATATTGTGGGGTGATAAAGAGAACAGAATCGCTGTGACAGCATTACATAAAGTAAGTATGGAGCCACATACTATTATTTAAATCCTCCATACACTTTGTATTAGTCAAAAGTTTGTGTACTGACTATTGAAAGGTACTATGTAACCGCCTCTGTTTGTGACAGAAAAATATCTGGCCGTCCATGTAGTGTTCGTACGAAAAAGACAATCAAAGAAGTAAGGGAAAGAATGCGAAGAAATACTTAGAACTATGTCGCATATTTTAAAAGATGACTCAGGAGGCTTAGACTTGCAGACTTTAAGAAACGCACTGTTCATTTGTTAACTGATAATTAAAAATAGACTAGGGTGGTAAAATCTAAGAAACTACTTTAGCTTTTCGCATTGGGAGAGAGTTTGGTGATAATTATGATATTGGTATATGGTATTGGTATTGGTTATGGTAGATAATTGTAATTGTAAAAAAAAAAAATTAAATTAGCTTCACGCTGGATCCCGCACACAGCAGGGTAGGCAGAGGGAACCTAGTATTAAGATACTCCGTTCCCTACTTTCTGCGGAATTCTGGAGGCATTGCGTGTTGAGTGGCAGAACTCAACGCCGCGCTTAGCCTCGACACCAGAGCGAAGAAATGGAAATATAAATTTAAGTAAATATTTCATCTCCTCGAGTGGGGATCGAACCCA